>JAJOZX010004977.1:195000-225000 GCA_023014485.1 Bathynomus jamesi | reverse complement strand
TAATGAAAACGACCATCCCCTTCACAAAACTCAGTTTGAAATTTTAACTAGATCCAATAACCTTACAGAACTCCGAATTTTAGAATCTTTGTACATCTATAGAAACAAACCCTCCCTTAATAATAATAGCTCATCCTACAAATTAAGACTCTTTTGACAACCAACCGTGTTTCACAGATATACCCTTTCTAATCCCTGACCACCTAGTGGTCTCTTAGACTTTGCCAAGTATGGAGGTGGATGTAAACATTGTGTATTTACCTATTGAGGTAATTTAATTTTAGTTTTTATAGTGATGAAATTTAATTTAATTTTAGTTTTTATAGTGATGAAATTTAAATGTTTTAATTTTGTATTGATGCAATTTTCATTTTGCTTTAAGGTTTTAATTTTAATGGTCTTAATATTGTATTGATGTAACTTTCACTTTTCAATTTTGTTTTAAGGTTTTAAGACTTAACTCACTGATGATGACAAAAGATTTGTCGAAACGTCTGATGTACAAATAAATGAAATGTTTGCCGTTGTGTTGATCCTTCTTTTCATCTGTAAGCTCCGGTTCCCTAAGGAGAAGTCAATAGCTTTGATATATATATATATATATATAAATGGAATAGATGTACGGTCTGCAAAGAAAAAAAAAGGAAAAAGGTTCAAGTATATATATATATATATATATATATATATATATATATGGAATAGATGTTAGCCTACAGAGAAAAATTAAAAAAGAAAAAAGGATAAATTTTTCCTCCTTGTTGTCCTGTATATATAGTCCAATTAATGCCATATAAATTTAACTATTCACTTTGTGACCCTCTCAACGAATTCCATTTTGACAGATTAGCCCAATACGCAAATCATGGGGTCTTACTGACGGGGAAAATTCGCCTCGCGTAAGCCTTGTATATGAAAGATAAATAACCTTTATTCCTGATATTATCTATGGGGTGTTCCTAAACACAATCTCCAAAATTTATTCCTGACGAAATGAGCCACCTGTTGTTCTTAATTAGTGAACCCGAAAATTTCCTGGCCGCTAACCAGGTGTTCACCCAGCCTTCTGTCGTCTGAACACTTGGACAGCCGAAACGTTACGATAAGAAACCGCGCGTACCCAAAATATGGAAGCAAGCATTAAAATTTTTATAATATAATTTAATTGTTAAGCCAGATTTTTCATTTTCATATAAAAGTGATTCTTACGTATATAAAGTGGTGAATTATGAAAAATGTACAAATGCTGCAATAGGGACGTAGGCATGTATTGGCCTAAAATAATAATAGCAATAATAATAATAATAATGCCAAATTAAAATAGTGCTAAAAATTTAATTAAATTAAAATAGTAATTTTTGTACGCTGATTCCGAAAATATGATAATATTAATTTTTCGCCATCACGTACAGCTTTTTCACAAAATGTCTTATTTCGTATTACATATGTAAGTAATTTTCATTAAATTTTTATTTAAAACTACAGCCTATAAATGCCTATTAATGCTTGGTTTCACCGAGATATCAAAGAAATGGAGAAGAGCTATCAGGGAAGGTGGACATCAGCATGATGGCTGATTACTGCTGGATGTTGAAACGGGATACTCCAGAATTATCACATAAAAGAGAAGAAACAGCGCGTACATTCGAGTCTAAAAAGCATAAATCTCACAAGAAAACTCAGGACAAATAAAGATGAATATGTAATTGACGTTAATAGTCTTCTTTCTTTTTGAAGTTGTTTGCATTTATAATTAGTATAACAAAACGAAATAGGTACCTAATGTAAATTGAAATAAATAATATTTACACAGTCACGGCAAATAGAACTGGGACCTTTCCATATAAACTCCATTGTCAAGCTGCCCCAGTTTAATTTGCCAGAGTGGCTCTATACGAGTGACGAAATAATCTTGCGGTGTCTGGCAGCTTAAATTTTACGAAATACACGGCGCCAGTGTTTTCATGCACGACAGTGCGCCTTGTCATAAGGCGAAAAAAGTGTCAAAGTGGCTTGCTGACAATAATATTAACGTGCTGAAGTGGCCAGGAAATAGCCCTGACCTGAATCCCATCGAGAACTGCTGGAATTTCATGAAGCAGAAGCTTTCAAACATCGACACCACATCACTCGATAGTCTGCAGCGCGAGATCAAGTAGTTGTGGATTAAGAACATGACCTTGGATTATTTTCAAAAACTGAGTGATAGCATGCCGAAACGTCTCCAGATGGTCATCAAGGGCAACATAACTAAATATTAATGTAAGTGTTAAACTGCTCATTTGTCATATTTTCAAAGTAGGCCAAATTCTATATGGAAAGGTCCCAGTTCTATTTGCCGTGAATTATATTGTTGCTTTTCCCTTCCAGTTTGCAGAAAATCTTTACGTGATAGATTTGAATGGGGAAGAAATTGCAGGGGGCTTTTATAGTGAGGAACTGCAGAAAGTGGCAAGATAAAAATTTATTTGAATTAATTATGTTGAACAAATTATTATTTTTACTAAAAGTGATATATACATATATACATACATATATAATAATATATATATCTATATATATATATATATATATATATATATATATATATAATATATATATATATTAGGGTGGTTCTTGTTTTTCGAAATTGCAAATTTCACCGTCTCACCCTGTCAATATATTCCATTTCACAAGGAAACAAAATATGCAAACTCTCAAGTAATTATAAATATTCTTATTGATGCCGCACAAGGACTCAATTTAGTTAATTGAAACATAAATACACGAATTTTTTATTAGCTTTCCACTATAAGGGCAAATAACAGCAGTTAAAGAACAGCATAAACTAAAATAGACATTGACTACTGATTAATTAGAAACTGAATTGAACTAAACATTTTAAGACTGAAAGCATAGTAGATTTGGCCTAGTAGGGATGGTTGCTTATGAGGCACCCTTAAATCTTAATTGATTTTAATAAAACTTGTTTAGTGCACGTTTTATATTAATAGGAAAAAAAATGCGTGAGTGAGACCCCAAATTTTGGTTGATTGGGTAGTTCTTATATGTATAAGAAAAATTAAATATATAAAATTTCGGGGTTTCATCCCCGCATTTTTTTCCTATTAATATAAAACGTGCACCATAGAAGTTTTATTAAAATCAATTAATATTTAAGGGTGCCTCATAAGCAGCCATCTCTAGTAGGCCAAATCTACTACACTTTCAGCCTTAAAATGTTTAGTTCAATTCAGTTTCTAATTAATCAGTAGTCAATATCTATTTTAGTTTATGCTGTTCTTTAACTGCTGTTATTTGCCCTTATAGTGGAACGCTAATAAAAAATTCATGTATTTATGTTTCAATAATTAACTAAATTTGAATCCTTGTGCGGCACCAACAAGCATATTTATAATTACTTGAGATTTTGCATGTTTTGGTTTTTTGTCAAATGGAATATATTGAGGGGGTGAGACGGTGAAATTTGCAATTTCGAAAAATAAGAACCACCTTTATATATATATATATATATATATATATATATATATGATGTTTTTTTATTAATTTAAAAAACCCTGCGGAATGCTTAAGCCGATATTGATAAAGACACGCCCACAAAGATAGCACTATCCAATCAGGAAGTCCGCTAGCTTGTGATTGGTCTTTTGAGTTCAGGTCTACGACACTCGAAATGGGTCATAGGACCCCGCATATAAAAGCGGTCCAATTTCAGCTCGACACCATATTAGCTGATATTTTCCAGTGAATAACCACGCATATATAAAATTCTTTATTTATTGCAGGTATTAAAATTACTCTAGCTGATAAAGTGATAATATAATGGCTTCTCAATTAATTGGTGATTCGGAGAGGCAACGTGTGATAGATCGCATACGAGGAATAACATTTCGGGAAGCTCGTGATGCTGGAGCCACCTTTATAACACGTTCATGGGTTGCCAAAAAGTTGTGAAGAAGTGAGGACTTCGTCAAAAGAAATGGGAATAAAACTTGGATGAATGTGAAATGGATACAACCAAATCTGGGCGCCCAAATTTGCCACTCTCTCAGGAAACAAAGGACATCATTGAAAGCGGTACGCGTAAGCGGAAAAACAGCTGTGCTAAACTTTCTAGAGAGATCGAAGTGTTGAGAGGAAAGATCGTTAGTGGTGAGATCATTCGACTGTACCGTCATAGGCAAGGTTTAAAGCCTTGGCATGAACTTCCAAAGCCAAGAAAAACTCAACTTAACATCGATGACAGAATGTGGTTTGCCCATTATCTTGAAGATTGGGATGTGGATGATTTCATGCATTTAGCTGTCTCCGATGAATTTTTTGTTTACGTAACACGTCGACCTAACTACCAAAATGATCGAGTGTGGGCCACAACACCAGATGAAATCGATGACAATGAACATTATTGCGAATTATTAAAAAGTCCAGACTGTGTTGGTGTGTTTGTTTTGTTCACTGCAAAGAAGCTCATGTGGGTGCTGAAGCCAAATGGTCAGAGTTGGGATGGACAGTATTTTCGTGATATTATTCTATCCCAGCATGTCATTCCTTTTCTAAGAAACCCAAACAATGTTATGGATGTCGATCAGGTCACACCTCTACACGATAAGGCCCCCCTGCTTTAAGGCATTAGCCACTCAACAGTTGTTGCGGAACCATGAGATCGATTTCTTTGGAAATGAAGAATGGCCAGGAAATTCTCCTGACCTGAACGTCTGTGAACACATTGGATCAGTTATAAAGGACAAGGTTGAATGTCTCTTGTTTCAAGAACCTGCAGCAAATCGATTTTCGAAGGATACAATGACGCAACACATTGAAACTGTTTTAGCAAATTTGCGTAACGATCAAGATCTATTCACGTCACTTTTGGCAAGCTACCCAAAGCGAATTCAGGCTATCTTGGAAGCCAATGGCGGGAACACCAAGTTTTAATTGTTTCTCATTAAATGCAGAATTAAATTCTCTTTTGTAAGGTATGTTTAGTTTTACTGTACCTCTAATGGTTTAGGCCATGGGCGGGGGGGGCTAAGGTTTATTCGAGCCCGTATATACAAGCCCTGAGCTGTTCCTAGCCGTTCGCTGTGGCTACAGAATATTGAAGATATATGAGGTGTGGTGGTTTCAGAAGCTACCCAACCTTTTCACGCCCTATATAAATACTTTTTTGAAGGATAAGGTAGAAGCATCAGGGTATCCGCGAGGGGTTGAGACAAACTTTGGTAAACGTAATGTGGTTTATTTAAGTGTTGAGGAGATGAATAGAGTCTTCGTGATAGTTGAGAAGCGGTGCGAGGATCGTTATAAATTACCTACAGGTGTAGGTACAAGAAGAGAACAGATTAGTGATACCCCCTCATATGGCATTGTTTGTACGTTGTGTACAAATAGCAATCAGCCATGCATTGATATACGACTGATGTGGAAGAATGCATCTGATAATAACGTTCTTGTCCCCATGCGAAACCGTTTCATCTTCGATAGAATGTTTGAAATCGTCGGTTTCCGTAAGCCTATATTAGACGCACGTGTTGCCGATATGCTTTATTTTGATACGGTTCTTGAATACGCATCCATCGCTTGCTCGACGGGTTTACCGAGTGTAGGACTGAACATGGCGAGAATGGTCTAGAACTGGATGCTTATTTAAAAGGTTTAGAAATATCATGAACTTTGGTACAAAGTACTTGAGCGGTACAGAGCAGAGCTCACCTACACTGTTCACCCTGAAGAATTGTTTCTTTATATAATGAGCAGCTGTCGTTACGACTTAGAAGATTATTTCATCTGCCGCTATGCGTTGTGAAGAAGATTTCACGAGCGGTAAGAATAAACCCTCGATTAGAAAGGGGTGTTTATAAACTTGAATTTAATAATGATGTTGTGGCTAATGATGCCATCTTTGTGCGTGCTTTTGATTGTATTCTGTCCGTGTTTAAAGAGAGTGGTAATTTGCCAACCAACTGTAATATGGGCACAAAAACAGTATTGAACGAATTGAAGGCCCTTTACATTGAATATAGGCATCCGTTCACCTTGAGTGGTAAAATAATGGTAAATCGTATTTACTGCATAATACAAAGCAACACTAATGTAACTGTAGATGCGATCACGTGCGAGTTTAGTATTTTAGTTAAGCGCAGTACAACATAATGTGTATATAGATTTCTCCTGTACTATTATTATTTTGATGTTTATATATTAATCTTTGAATGTATATTTATTTTCTATATATTTGTTAAATTTTTATTATTATTATTTAACATAAATGTGTATATAGATTTCTCCTGTACCATTATAATTTTTGAATGTATATTTATATATACATCGTTTAAAGTGTGTATAGACTTCTTTTGAACTATTTTGAATGTATGTTTATTTGCTATATATTTGTCAAAATTTTATTATTTAATATAAATGTGTATATAGATTTCTCCTGTACTAATATTATTATTTAAGAATGTATATATTTATATATATCGTTTGATGTGTGTATTTTTGCTGTATATTATTTTTGAATGTATATTTATTTCCTATATATTTCATGATATTATTTCCCTTAACTTCTCTAAATAAACAATGATGTAGTTGTGTTTTATTATCCAAAAAGTGCTTACCTAGGGTATATAAGGAATATATACCCCAGGAATAGCTGGGTGATGAGAATATATATAAACAAAGCACCTTCAATAAATATATATAATATATATATGTACACACTATACCAAATAGCTGGTTACGCCTTCTAAGCCGACTGACAGATTTCTAAGCCAACTGTCAAGAATATCTCCATTAATTAAATAAATAGCACAATCTGGCAACTCAAAAGTTATTAATATATATACACATACACCTACCATTTACGCCTTTCAATCCAGATTAAGCCAACTGGCTGAATTACACTTCTAAACCAGCTGATGCTCAGGTGAAATCTTATGCGTCTGGAGGTCCACACGAAAGGACGCTCTGTCTTCTCTCTCCTCCTCTGTCCTCTCTCTCTCTCTCTCTCTCTCTCTCTCTTAGGTTAGCTGGATTCCCCCAGCTTGTGGCAGCTGGGGGTATTCCCATTTTTTCCTTTTTTTGCACAAGGGAAAGAAGTGGGGTTGGCACTCAAGTGATCAACATTGCATTGCAATTGCACTCTAACCTTTTGAGGTCATACTACTAACTTAACTAGTTAACTTGTCAAATTAACTTAGTTAATTTTCAAAGTTAAGTTAACTTAACTTACTTGATAAGATTCCCAAATTAACTTAACCGTCGAAAGTTAATTGACCCAGCCCTGAAGTGCGAAATGATGAGTGGACACGAAATTACACAGACACAAATATATATAGGGTGTCCATAAATGATTACCCTGATTAAAGCATGCTATAACTTTTAAATAAACACTCGTATTCAAACACAGTTTTAATCATAAGTAGATAAACATACAAAGTTTTGATACATAGTTAATGAACTTAATAAGCTTCCACATGTGCACCCCTAGTGGCACGTAAAGTGTCTAAACGGTATTCACACTCACGCCACATATTTTCCAACATTTGTGGGTTAACTGTTGCAATTGCATCCGTAATCGTTCTCGCAATGTCCTGATATCTGGAACAACTGTTGCATAAACCAAATCTTTAACATGACCCCAGAGAAAGAAATCCAGCGGGGTAATGTCTGGTGATCTTGGGGGCCATGGGATTGGCCCGTCCCTGCCAATCCATCGATTTGGAAATGTTGCGCCGAGAGTTTCACGAACAACATGCGCCCAATGATGGGGGTGCCTCATCTTGTTGGAAGATGACAGTTGGCTGCCTGTCCTGCAGCTGGGGGATGACGTAATTGGTGAGCATATCCAGGTACATAGTTGCGGAAACAGATACATTTTACGACATTTTACGTGCCACTAGGGGTGCACATGTGGAAGCTTATTAAGTTCATTAATTATATATCAAAACTTTGTATGTTTATCTACTTATGATTAAACCTGTGTTTGAATACGAGTGTTTATTTAAAAGTTATAGCATGCTTTAATCAGGGTAATCATTTATGGACACCCTATATATATTTGTGTCTGTGTAATTTCGTGTCCACTCATCATTTCGCATATTATATTTATGATGAAAATAACCACGAAGGAAAAAGAAAACACGAAATGGTGCTCAAGCGCTTTCGTCTAATGACATCCTCAGGAACTGAAATTAATAACAAGTTCGAGACTATATACAGGTCACAAAAAATAAAATTAAATTCGTTCAGAACGGATTTAGACAAGAAGGGCAAGTTGCTGAAACTCTTGTAGCTTTTCCATATAAATTTGTATGCTCTTCCGACAATTTTTTGTGCACCAATCATACACACACACACATATATATATATATATATATATATATTTGTGTGTGTGTGTGATTTCGTGTCCACCTATCATTTCGCAACGCCCATGACTCCTGACTGTCTCGTCGAATGAAATGGTTGGATCGCTGTAAAAATTTGTTGGCCACTAAACTACATACAGTGTATAGTTTCCTCACCATTTATGTATATAGTATATATATCGGGTGGCTAGCAATTCCCTCCTTTATTAAATCCCTCAAAGGAGGCGGGATGCTGCAGAGGGGTCGATCCTGACCGTCATTCGAACTAACATAAAGTAAGATATATATATATATATATATATATATATATATATATATATACCTTTCAAATGTTCCGTACGATGATTACTCACTTCACGAAGGTCAAGCTTGTCGCCCCTCCTCTCAAGTTGGCCTAGTGAAGTAGAGTTGGTTGACCGGCAATCGGAAGATCCTGGTTTCGATTCCCGGGCGGGGACCTCATTTTTCATTTGTTCGTTATTTCTCTTCCTCGTGTGCAGAACACTCCTCTATACTTACGTCGTTTCTATACATTAATATACTGCGTGGTCATTGCAGTTAAATGTACATATTCACGATTTGCGAGGGTGCCCTCTCAAGGCATTGGTTTCTGCCCTATGTAGGAGAATTACGACTTCTGACTATTGTGCCCTGTGGTGTAGTGGTTAGCATATCTGACCGGCAATCGGAAAATCCTGGGTTCGATTCCCGGGCGGGGACCTCATTTTTCATTTGTTCGTTATTTCTCTTCCTCGTGTGCAGAACACTCCTCTATACTTACGTCGTTTCTATACATATATATATATATACACACCCAGTGTGTGTGTGTATATATATATAGCAGAAAGGGAATTGAGGTTGGGGTGGGGGATAGGTTTCCCTCACTACCCATCCTAGGGAAGTGATCATACATAGAATGACGCATAGGCACAGATGATTTTGTTTTATTTTTATTCTTATTTTTATTCTTATTTCTTTCATCGCTACTGTCCCCCACTCCCTCATTATCCTCAACTCTTCTCCCTTATAACCATTCTCCCCATCAAACCCATTGTGTACACAGCTGTGCTTAAAATTTGGCTCTTTTCCCCTTTTCACTTGTTTAACCCTCTCCCACCCATTCTCCCCCTCACCCCTTTTTCCATTTCCATACGTTTCTTCTCTTTTCCTCTCAGTAACACTTGTGTCTAAAATATTTATACAGTGAGTTCAGGGATTCTTGAAATATACTCCTGACAGCATAAGTGATCGAAGTATATAAGAAATCAATTAAAAACTATTGGAACGTAACCACAAAATCAACCAAAATCGACGAGAATGAATAATTGATTCATGTTCGATCATGGTAATTATGTATTCTATTAAAAGTATATATATATATATAATATATATATATATATATATATATATATATATATATATATATATATATATAAAATCCATAATATATATTGTATTATTTCATAAAAACAGCGTTGATCGGCTGCATATAAAACGTTTACAGATATCGACCAATCGCTAAAAATAGAACCAAAATCGTATGCCCGCCAGAGTACTGACACTCAATTCTTTCCAGCATCTGGAAATTCTGGGCGACAATGTTATACTTCTCCTTTGGCGCGCTCTGACGCGCTTTGATGCCGGCGAAAGGAGCTTGAGTCGCCATCTTAGTTTGTTCGAAGCTCTCATACGAGTAATACGTATCGGTTTTGACTCCGTAATTTTAGCCGGTTATCATTTCAGTTAACTTCGCTTTATAATAAAATGCCAAGATTTAACATCATTCACTAACGATTCTAATAAATCGAATTCTTTTGAGATTTAGAATACCTTTTAAGCTCTTTATTCTCGGTCAGTGGAACCTTTATCATATCTTTCGCTGATTCACTTGTACTTGTATATGGAGGCTAAGCATCACGCCTCACTCTAATTTCTACTCGTTGTAGCACACATTTATATGTTTATACCCGGGTGTTAATAGTTGACCCAAGTGTTTGAGAACGCCATTGTGGATTGTCTTACACGAGGAGAACCATCCAGGGGTAGCTATTTAGATTGGTTTGGAATTTCATTAACGATCGTCAAATTGAACCTCCGACAGGTTGACTGGGGTTATCAGCTTGAAACGAGTTAATTGCGATTCACGAGCTTAATCTGACTAGCGATATATACTGTGGAACAACCATTTGCATAACGTTGCAACCTAAATCGATACTTTATAGTTAGGCTTGTTAAAGACTAACTTATTTATCAATTTAAATTAAACAAATTTAAATATATCCAACTTAGTCTAAACTAAACAAAGTTAAATCTATCACATAAAGAGTTAAGCTTCCCTTAAGAATTATTTCCTTTAAGTGAATATGCTTAAACAATTAACAGCGTCCAAGTTTTGTGAGCCCTAAGTTTAATTTAAACAATGCCTTTTCGAACCTGAGGTAAGGGTGGACGCGGGTAGCCGTAAAGATAACCCCCTTTTAGGCTGCTTAATTTTCCACAACTTGCACTGGCACTGGTGCCCCCCACCTCCTCGGCATACTTGCACGCATACTACTGAATTTATGTTCTGATGGACTTCTCTATACTTCGTCTTCCTGGAAGGAGAAGGAGGAGAAACTAAACAGACTTACCCTGTATTTATTTTATACATGCGTATTTTCCAGTTAGATCAGCGAGGTTAAGCGACGTTGGATCTGTCGTTGGATGGGTAACAGGCCTTCTCTGCATTTAGATAATGTAGCGATCCATAGTTCATAATTTGGATTCCAGATAAAACTGTATATAGGTTCTCTCTGTCACGTGATGAAGAAGGTTAGTCAACCCCAATACTATAATAATAATAATAATAATAATAATAATAATTATTATTATTATTATTATGTTTTACGAACCATTTATTTTCCATTGCTGTGCAAATAATAAAGAATAAAATAACAGGGAGAGAGATTGTGGTGGAATGTCATGTAGAAGGTCCATTTTATCTGCATTAATTGCATACCACCGTGAATTGAGGTATTTACTTTCTTTTTTTCAGGTTATTACACATTTTTCATTTGGTTATTCCTCAGTTGGTTTATTTCATTAGTGTTTCAGTGAAAGACAAGTAAAAGTATATTGAAGGCGAGAACCTAAATTCTTTGATATTAAATTCAAATTTGGAGCCGCCTTCTGCGCTTAATTTTCGAGATATTATTTTTCCATGCAGCCCCTAAATATACTTGTAAGGGTTTATTATGTGGTGTACTCCTTATCCCCGTAGGTACTTTATTTTGGGGAAACTTAACTTTATGTAGTTAATAATGATTATTAGCTAGAAAAGTTGTTCTTTACTCTATGAAAAGTTAATATAATAATAATAATAATAATTATTATTATTATTATTATTATTATTATTATTATACGCTTCCAATATTTCCCATACTTCAAGAGGGTTGTCACGATGCTTATGGCTTTATATTTATTCTAAATATTTCTCTAATTTGTATATTTATCTTTATGGTTTTAAAAAAACTTAAATTAATAGTATATATATATATATATATATATATATACACACACAGGGTGGTCCAAAAGTTCCTATTTTACTTTAATAATAGTATTTTAGGTTAAAAATGTAGTAACATAATTAGATGTATATTTATTTGCCAAGCTTAAGTCTAAGATTCGACGTGAGCACCTTCAGTGTCTCTGCAAATCTCAAATCTGTCCACCGCATTGCGAAACACATTCTCAAACATCTCTGGGGTTATTTTAGCAATTGTCGCGACAATGCGGGTTCGCAGATCGTGCAGGTCTGTAACTCTTCTTTTGTAAACCTCAGACTTTATAAAGCCCTACGCAGAGAAGTATAATGGTGTTAAATCTGGAGATCGTGCTGCCCAGAGCTTGTTTCCACCACGTCCAATCCAGCGATTTGGTAAGAGCTCATCATCATGTATGCATAGTGACATAGAGCTCCATCTTGTTGAAAGACAACAGTGTGAAGAATGCCATCTGAACGAAGCTGGGGTTCAAGAAACTGCTGAAGCATGTCAAGATAAAGTGATCCTGTTACCGTAGCTTCTGCAAGGAAAAAAAGGTCCGTAAATCTTCGATCTTGTCATTAACTTTCGGAGAATCTCTCTCCCATTCGTAGAACTCGGTTGGTTTTTCACTAACCCAGATACGGCAATTATGTCGATTAACCTTTCCGCATGTGTGGAATGTCGCCTCATCGCTGAAGAGAATTTGGTTTAATAAGTTTTCGGTATGACTTTTTTCAATCAATTCTGTGCACATGGCGGTTATTCTTGGATAATCCTCTTCGTGTAATTCATGTAGCACTTGAATATGGTAACTTGTCTTTTTTAATTTTGATTTTAAAATCCTTAGAAGTTTTTGGTATGCTCAGTCTACGCGATGCTGTGCGAATTTACACTATGATTTGTTTCAAAGGCATCTCTTACCAATTCAACATTTTCTTGAGAGGTACCTGGACGTCCAAATCTTGCCTCATCATGAACAAATCCTGTTCTTTTAAATTTATTGACCAGCTCGCGAATTGCTTCGTCTGTAGGTCCTGATTTGTGAAATCTTTTGAATTTTTCTCGAATTTCTTTGCACTTCTTTCCATGGATATGTAGTGTTACTACTGTCACACGTTCTTGTACATCCATCATCATCTATGGCCTGTAGAATAAAATAGAAATATTATTTCAGCAAAAATAGATAGGGAATTTTGGACCACCCTGTATATATATGAAAATTATTTCACGAAAGTGACACGTGAAAAATATTTATGATGAATAAAACCACGAAGGGAAAAGAAACACAAAGTGGTGCTCAAGCGCTTTCGTCTAATTGTGTTCCTGAGGATGTCATTAGACGAAAGGCGCTTGAGCGCCACTTTGTGTTTCTTTTCCCTTCGTGGTTTTATTCATCATATATATATATATATATATATATATATATATATATATATATATGTTACAGTCAATGTCTAAAATCAGGCAATTTGTAAATTGACTGAAATTTTAGGCAATGTTTCAAATTGATGATACACACAAAACCTAACCTAACCTAACCTAATGTAGTGAATTTTTAGGCAGCATATTGGGAAATACCAGTGGGCATGCATATGTAGCATTACCAGAAAGGTTAGGTTCTGGTAATGCTGCATATGCATGCCCACTGGTATTTCCCAATATGCTGCCTAAAAATTCATTAGGTTAGGTTAGGTTAGGTTTTGTGTGTATCATCAATCTGACACACTGCCTAAAATTTTAGTCAATTTACAAATTGCCTGATTTTAGACATTGACTGTAATATATATATATTAGTCAAATATATATATATACAGGAGGGAACATAACAATACATACAGACAAATTTCATTTTTTGGCATCTTGTAGGTTAATTTCCTTCAGTAATAAAAATCTTTCCAGCTCTATTTATAAATGCTCTTTCCTTCTCTCCCTTCATCTTTTAATGTCCTCAACTGACTTTCGATTCTTCCTTCTCTTCCTTTTCTTTGGTTACCCGTCGTTTTTTCAGTCATCTACAACCATTTATGTCCAGTTCGCACCTCGCAATTCTTTCCCAAAAAGAAACTGCCGTCCACATTATTTGTACATTTTGGGCAAAATTTAGTATGAGGATAAAATCACCCTCTCAACATAATCCTTCTTTTTATTTTACTTCCCCATTACAACAAACCAAACTGAATATATATATATATATATATATATATATATATATATATAGAAAGAAAGCAACTCGCTCCTCCACCAGGCCAGACCTAGAGGCGGGGCCACCAGCTTGACCTCCGTGTGAAGAGAGACCAACGCACAAAACAACATAAGGTTCATAAGGTATATATATTACGCGTGATCGGTGAAATTGCGCATTTCATGAAAAACGCAATATTTTGCGTTTTTCATGAAATGTGCAGGGCGTATAAAATAAAATTTGTTCTGGTTTGCTGTAAAAATGCATCTTATTAGTTCATTCTTTGTCGATTTCATGAAAAACGCAAACTGAAATTGGTCACGTAACTGTCATTTCATCCTTTGCCGATTTCATGGAAAACGCACACCACAATTGTGTATTTCATGAAAAATGCATTACTTTTGCTTATTTCATGAAAAATGCATTACTTTTGCTTATTTCATGAAACTGGCAAACGCCCTGCTCATTTCATGAAAAACGCAAAATATTGCGCATTTCATGAAATGCACAATTTCACCGATCACGCGTAGCATATATATATATATATATATACACACACAGACACACACACAATGTGTGTGTGTGCGTGCGCGCGTGCGCATGTGTACATAACATTCTTCTTTAAGAAAGAAATAATGAAAATATTAACAAAAATAACGTAGTACTCGTATTGCAAAAAGAAAACGTTGATGTCTGAAACATGATTTCGCACTTCAAGGAAGGAAAAACGAAAAAGTCTTTGCCAATATTTTATTGTTCTCACTTTTATTATTTCTCTTTCAGACATTTCCAATGAAGAGATTATTGGTTGGCAAGAACTAGAGTCCTTTATAATAAAACTATACAAATAGCGTAAATATACTTTTATAAATGTATTTCAAAATACATTTTCACTAACGTCACTCTCTCTCTCTCTCTCTCTGCATATATATATATTATATATATATATATATATATATGTACAGTATGTCAGAGGCGTTTTATGCTCTCTCTCTCTCTCTCTCTCTCTCTCTCTCTCTCTCTCTCACTCTCTGCATATATATATATATATATGTACAGTATGTCAGAGGCGTTTTATAGGGTAGGCAGGGTAGGCTTTGCCTGACCATTAATTTTGTCAAACTTTAGAAGCTTAAATATATCAATATAAATTAGCGCAATTATGCAAAATCTGTCGATCGCGCCCTCTTAATCCAATATCATATGATTTCTTTTTTTATATTAGCTATTACAACCTAAAACGCCCTTCCTACCTTGAATGTATAATATAAATTCAACTAGTGTGGCGGATTTGATATATGCCATTTTTAATACTGAATAAATGTACATATAGTCAGCGCGCGGACTTTCCTACTAAACGATACAGTTTGCACGCTTCCGCTCAGTACACCAGTACACATTTGAAAACTTGTCGATCGATTTTTACAAACTAGTTGGTGATTCTATATAATTTGAGTGAGCTGATCTAAAAAATATAGTTAGTTTTTCCCTATCACGTATGGTTTTCTTACTACAGGGTGTGTCATAAATCCCCCATTTATCCCCAAATGTGAACCATCTTATCGAGACCAACATTGGATTGCACATGCTAAACCATAAATTTTGTTGTTATAGACTACAGTAACACTTACATAATAATGTAGGGTAAATATATATAACAACCAGTCGTTCCCAGCAAAATACTCTCTCCCCTCCCATCAATGGGCGGTTAACATTTGGGGACAGATGAGGTATTACAACACCCCTTGTAGCACGAAATCTTTAGGTGATAGAGTAAAACCTAATTAAAGCAGAATTAAATAGCTCCTAGCTATTGGACAAGCATATTGCTTGTTTATGAAAGAATAAAAAAATAACTGAAAGAAACAAAATATATTTACCTTCTTTACTTGCAAACATTTCAGGACTTATTCCAAAGACTTAAGACTACGAAGCTAGATCTGACTAATGACGACTAAACCGGTGCTTCTTTGATGTTTTCTTATGCTGTGCGTTAGGCTGATCTCGTTGCAGACACCAGCAGTAATCCGCCATCATATTTGTATGCCATCTTCCTTGATATCTTCTTTCCATGGTTTTGATTTCCTGGTGAAATCGTTCCCCTTGCTCCTCACTGACATCTCCGAGATTTTCGGGAAAACGGTCAAGATGCGAAAATAAGAAGTGAACTTTCAGGCTCATGTTGCAGCCTAAGGCGCAAAACTTTTTAAGCATATTTTCCACCAGTCTTTCATAATTTTGGCTTTTGTAGTTTCCCAAGAAGTTTTCAACAACATCTTTGAAACCAAGCCATGCTTCTTTTTCTTTATTGGTCATTGTGTTCAGGAAATGATCGTCTGTCAATAACTTTCTAATCTGAGGACCTATAAAAACACCTTCCTTTATTTTCTCGTAGCTAATCTTTGGATATTTTGAACAAATGTACTTGAAACACTCACCTTCTCTATTCAATGCTTTGACATAGTGCTTCATCAAGCCTAACTTAATGTGCAAGGGTGGTAGGAGGATTTTATTTGGTTCAACTAGATGTTCATGTAAAATGTTCTTTGATCCTGGGGTAAGATTCTCTCTAGGAGGCCAAGTTTTCCTCTTCCAGTGCTGGTCACGTGCTCGACTATCCCATTCGCAGATGAAACATGGCATCTTAGTGTATCCTGATTGCTGCCCAAGTAACATGTGCAAAGGACTTTGAGATCCCCACACAATATCCATCTGTGATTTTGATACTGAATTTTTTCCAGAAGCAGTTTCATGTTATCATAGGTCTCTTTTAAATGAGTAGAATGGGCCACTGGGATTGATGCATATTTGTTACCGTTGTGCAGTAACACTCCTTTTAGACTGGTTTTAGAGGAATCTATAAACAACCTCCAGTCACTGGTTTGGTATTCGATGCCTAGCTTGCACACTAATCCTGTGATGTCCTTGCAAAATACCAAGGGACCATCTTCTTCGAAAAAAGGCACGAAGTCTTTCTCACGATTTCTGTACCAAGCGAAGTATGTGTCAGATGCCAATAAATTGTTCTCCTGCAATCTAGACCCCAAAAGTTCTGCAGAGTCCTTAGGCAGATTCAAATCCCTGACTAAGTCATTTAGTTCGGCTTGGGTTAATGGTTTAGGAGGATCTCGGTCAGCTGTTGGCTGTTCATAAACATCATCATTGTCTGGATTTGGAGCTGAATCAGAATCTGAATTGTATTGATCCAGACTCTCGGGTGGGCGGGGAATAGGAACTTCTGGACCATGGGGTACCGGCCTTATTGCAGATGGAAGACTTGGGTATTGAAGGCTCTCTTTATTCTTTGCATTATAACCTTTAACATTGCAAGAACAGAAGTAGCAGTCGTCGGTATGGTTTCTAGGCTCGCGCCATACCATAAGGATCCCAAATGGCAAACTTTTCTTTTTACCTTTGCTCCAATTCCTTAGTGCCGCAACACACGTAAGATAAACCTTGTGTGGAGCCCAACTTTTGTCTTGATCTCCTAATTTAATTCCAAAATAAGCATGATAAGCTCTCTTAATGAAGGTCGTTACATTTGTCCTTTGTTTTACAACAACATACCGACCACAAATATAACAAAATATGTCTGGACTATGGGTACATCCTCTAGAAGCCATTATTAAAATTTTAAAGACGTAATGTTAGAATTATCTATCTGAAAAATATGAAAAAGCGAAATTAATTAAAGATAAAAAAGGTAAAAAATTACAAAACGCCCCAAAATTGTTTTGCTAATAAGTTTAAAACTGTGGGTGATAGAAAAAAAACTGGTAGCATTTTTTAATTCAGCGCAGCGAACTGCTTCAGAATCACAACTCAAAATAAAGAAATCGATTTTCATGCAGACCGGTGAACTATCGAGCCATCCCGTATGAAGAAATATGAGAAACTACGATTTGGTGGTGGGGGGTGGGGGGGGGGTTAAAGGAAGAAGATTGATAGGCGAATGGTGTATGACGTCACAAGGGGATTTTTGGGGGGGGGGGGGGTTGCGCGAATATACAAATCAGCTACACTATAAGTAATGAAAAATTGCAATGCATTGGAATCTCAACTGCGGTAAGTAGGCAATATGTAGTTATAATTATATACCTTTATTGAAATTATATATATATATATATATATATATATATATATATATATATTATATATTCTGCCTACTCAATGCGCCAGTCCAAGAACCGCCAGTGTATATTATATATATATACACTACCTTACAACATATTGACATTCTATCGACAAGTTATTATGAGGTTAGTTTTAATTACGTAACCTAAACTTTCTGAAGAGGTTGGGTGACACTAGGTTAGGTTAAGTTAGGCTAAGTTATTTAGAGTGGCGATGTTTTGGTCTTGTCGACGAGGTGGGTACGTCATATATATGTTACAGTCAATGTCTAAAATCAGGCAATTTGTAAATTGACTGAAATTTTAGGCAATGTGTCAAATTGATGATACACACAAAACCTAACCTAACCTAACCTAACCTTTCTGGTAATGCTGCTTATGCATGCCCACTGGTATTTCCCAATATGCTGCCTAAAAATTCATTAGGTTAGGTTAGGTTAGGTTTTGTGTGTGTATCATCAATTTGACACATTGCCTAAAATTTCAGTCATTTTACAAATTGCCTGAGTTTAGACAGTGACTGTAATATATATATATATATATATATATATATATATCGGGTTACGTCGTGGCCGATGTTGTAACACCGCTTCCCGGAGATCAGCGAAGTTAAGCGACATTGGGTCTGGGTAGTAGTTGGATGGGAGACCGTCCTCTGCGCCCAGATTATGTAGCGACCCGTGGTTCGGATCCCACGTAAATCTGTAGGTCCCCTCCGTCATATGACCTTAGATGTTGCGAAGGAGGTTAAACAACCCCAATTAAAAATTTTATATATATATATATATATGCCTGTTTGCGTCTCTTAAGGAACACTAATCAGGTTTCTCGGCGTTATTACTCCTGGAGGTGAATAAAAGGCTTGTTACAAAAATAGTCTGTTACTTCAATAATCTTGACCCTAATGAGAGTAAATCGAAATACTCGTACAATGGAAAAATGGAAATGGAACATGAATGGAATTTTTGAAACATGACAATAGTTATTTGAGTCATTAACTTTATGAAGTGGTAAAATTCAGAATGAACATAATCAATTAATAGAGAATTATTAGAATATTCCTATTCATAATTTTTGGTTACTTATCCTTATCTTATTGAAGCAGTGGTATTTAAATGGTATCTTTCTTTTGTAGGAGAATGAGTCCTTTTTACTTTGTATATCTATGTAGTATATCTACCACTTTTCTATACGAGGAATGACAACAATAAGAGCGCGTTACGTTTTCTTTCGATTAGGGGAGACTCAGTCTATTCACTTATATTTTTATTTGAGCCAGACAATACAAATTTTCTTTCAGAAATTTCTTTATTACAATTTAGGGAGGACTAAGTTATTTTTAATTTTTGTTCGACACGATCCACGATCTTAATCTCGAGATGTTTACGGTCAAACCTTCGAAATGCACCGACGCATACCTGCTTTTCATTTATAAACTGATTTCTGCTGCCTTTGGTTTTATCAAAGAAAGTCTTGCATTTCTAATACATACATTAACCACTTTTTCCCTAGCATGGATTTTATACCAAATTATTCTGAATTTTTTACGGGTTATTTTGATTTAACATTTTTTACTTTGCGTTAATCTAATACGATTTATAGTATGATATCGATTCGCTCCATAACGTTATATTCTGCCAGGCGCAGGACACCCTGATTATTTATTAGTTTTAAATATATTTTATTCTATGATTTTCATAGTTTATACACTACGAACTTATTAGAAAGATGTAGTTTAACATTTTAGCAATCCAACAACAATGGAATTTTCATTTTGATGAACATTACAAGTATTTCTAATTCGTACAATCCTCATTTTTTGTTTGGGCACGGGAGGAGAGCAGAATGGAAGTCTGCTATATTTTATATACTGTATAATTTAACTTATTTTTTCTCACCCAATCTACTGCTTGTGTAGCCGGTCTTATGTAATTATTATTTGAAATTATACAGAATTTAACATAATTTAGTTCGCTAGCTTACTGCTAAAATAAATGGGTATTTATTACAAATCTCTCTGAAGAAATAAAGGACATTTCACATTTGAGCGCGACCATCTTGCCTCGCGTTCCGCTTACATGAGCAATTCCCGTCTCCTGGTTAATTTATATTAACCATTCGTAACCTCATTACATTCCCCATACATCACAGTATCTCTCTCTCGTGCGCGCGCACACATGCACACACTTACACACATATGTACGTACGAGTAGTATAGCATCAGAATACCAGAGTAGAGGTAGGGAAGTAAGGGGGTCACTGAGGGGTGACACTGAGAGGAAAATTGATGGGAGGAAAAAGGAAACCGAGTAGAAACTGAGAGAGAGAGAAAATGGTAGAGGGGTAACCTCAGGTAAGGCTACGAAGGTGCTATTCCGTTAATCGAGAATGAGATTATTCGATAAGGTGCTAATCAATCCTGAGGAAAGATGCGAGTTGAGCTGTGGTGGGATTAATCTTTTAATCTGGTGCTAATCCGGTCTGAAGATGCCAATTTAATTTTATTTATTTCTGCGGCGGCGCTATATGCCTCATATATAGGGGGAGGTGCATAACCTTTGTCGAGAGGTCTACAGAAGAATTAATGATTGATATGTTATATTTTATAGTTTTACATCCTAATATGACCTAACTTATATTTTAGGAAGAAATCTGAACCATGCCAAAAGTACTGGATGGCAGCGAGAACAGGAGAGTTATTGATCGGATACGATCATTCCGAGCATTCTAAGCATTCCGAGAAGCAATGAAAGCAGGAGCAACATTTATCAATTCAAAGTGGATTGCTGAAAGGTTGAGACCAAGTGACTTCTCTACTGAATTTGGGGAAGGACGACCGGTAAAACTGTCACAAGTGGGAATAAACTTAACGTTTCAAAATCCAGGAATCATCTTAGTATCCCGTCGCTGCACTCTCTCCATTCTATCTATGTCCTGTCGTAAATATGAGGACCAGAACTGAACGCAGTATTTCAGGTGGGGGCGTACTAAGAAATTATATAATGTTAGGATTGTTTTCTCAGTCTTAAATTCAAATGATCTACCAATAAATCTATTTGCTTTTCTGACCGCTTCGATACATTGCTTACTCGGTTTAAGAGTGTCAACAATAATAATACCTAAATCTTTCTCTTCCGTAACACTTGTTAGTGTCTTGTCGCGCATAGAATACTTTTCCCTAATATTGTTTCTACCGATAGGGAACGCTTTACATTTATCTATATTAAAGTTAATTTGCCAAACTTCTGTCCAGTCGAGTAATTTAATATCGTTCTGAACTGCAAACGTTCTGCCGCTGATTTTGTTCGTCCCCCATTTTGGTACCATTTGCAGTTTTTTAAATTATATTGTTAATTCCTATGTCGATGTAAGTGATATAAATAATAAAAAGAACTGGCCCCAGAACTGGTTCCTGAGGCACGCCACTAGTTACACTTTTCCAGTTAGACGCTTTGCCATTAATAACCACTCTTTGTTTACGTCCGCTCTGCCAATTTTCGATCCATTTCCGTGAGGCTGAGGTTAAGCTAATAATCTCCTCTGTGGCACTCTATGAAACGCCTTTTGAAAATCGAAATATATAACATTTACTGCTTTACTCTCGTCATAATGATCTGCCGAGTTAACTAAAAATGGAAATTGAAATATGCATTTTATTATGGATTAAAATTAAATGCATATGAGCCAAAATTAAATGCTTAAAATTTAAGATTAGGTGTTAAGCAAGACATGACTTCATCTTTTACAACGAAGAGAGAATGTATAAAAAAATGAACATTGCAGAATTTAACACGATTACCTTATTAAGCTAAATCTAAAAAAAATGATTAAATAATTTAAAAAGAAATAATTCATCAATTATTCAGCAAAAATAAAATAGAAAACAAAAAATTTATTCGAACTTGCGTTTCATATACAGTTAACGTTACGCGTGTTTGGAGTCTATATGCAAAAGTGAATATAAGAATATATGAATATAAGAATTATTCAGTGTTCATTTTACACACACACACACACATATATATATATATATATATATATAATATATATATATATATAATATATATATATATATATATATATCTATGCACAGCCTCTTGTATTTTTCATTTATTAGGAAAATATCAATTGCTGGTAAAATTACTTTAAGAAATCCCGTAATTTGTAGTACAAATATTGTGTGCAAACCATGCCTATTCACAATCTTGTTGATTGTGCTCCACATGTTACATTGTTACACATGTTACACTGTTGAGTAGAAACACGTCTTCACGTCAGTATTGCTTAAGACGCAGTGGGAGATTGATGTGCAAGTGTTTTCTTTTAGTATTTGCAGATTTTATCCTTCATCATGTCCGATTCAATTGTAACAAGAAGAAAAACTGAAATATGGCTGATTGGACAGCCAATTGACACAATTGGAAGTAAGAAGCTTCCATCCAATGGAGATTTACTACGTCGGCTTTTCTGTCTCACAAACAGTAAGAAAACATTGAAAGAAGCATCCAACATAGTTTATGCTGAAATTTTTGAGATTTGGGACAAGGCGAAAATACCCACCAGAACTAAACAGCATGTACTAACAAAAATTCAGAAAATGTATGAGAACTTCAGATCACTTCAAAAATCAAAATTAAACCGTAATCAAAATCAAATTAAAAAAGAAACTGAATTCCAAGATAGTTTAGATAACCTTTTTGATATAGCTCACGCAAATGCTTTACAAATGATGTCAAATGAGGAAGATAGATCATTCATACATGCTCAAAGAGAAAAAGGGAGGCGAGGTTACATGACTGATATTGATAACAAACTAGTCGCTCAGCAACTTCGAAAACGGAAGAGATGAAAGAAATGCTGCACTAAAAGAAGCCGAGGCATTGCGAAAGAAACTGTCTTCAGCTGCAGTTCAGTTCAGTAATAGCAGTTCAAGCAGTAGTAGTGATGAGCAACCAGAGCCAGGCACATCGTACACTCCTGAAATGACATCCAAACCTTCAAGCAGCACAATATCAAATAAGTGTAAGCGCATCGTAACACCTGATCTGGCAATGGCATTAGATCGAACAAAAACAAGTGATCGTAGTGCTGTTACGGTGCTTTCAGCTGCTGCAACTTCTCTTGGACATAACATTGACAATGTTGTTTTGAGGAGAAGTACTCTACAGAGGGCGAGGAGTGCCGTACGCCAAAAAGTTGCAGATGACATTAAGCAAACCTTTACCTTTGACGTTCCGCTTACCATTCATTGGGATGGTAAAGTAATGCAAGATATAACAGGTGATGAAAAAATAGATAGGCTAGCTATTCTTGTATCCGGTGGAGGAAAGTCTAAGCTTTTCGCAGTACCCAAACTTGTTTCTGGAGAAGGCGAAAAAATTGCAGAAGCAGTTCTAGAATGCTTAGACGATTGGAATTTGCGAGAATGTATTCAAGCAATGTGTTTTGATACTACCGCTAGCAATACTGGCAAAAAAAGGTGGTGTTCTATCAGGAGGAGTACATTTTCGTCAACCTCGGGCTTTACATCACGCTAGGTGGATGTCGCGAGTGATTTATGCCATCAAAATTGTATTGTTTCGCTCGCAGTTCAACCTGACAAAACAGGAACTGAGAGCAATGGAACGCTTCTCTCGCTATGCTGTCCGCTTTTATGTGCCAAAATGGTTTGCGGCTTCTATCGCATCTTTTGCACCAAGAACCGATTTGGAGTATTTAAAAGAGCTTCAGCAATATGATGATAAGGAACTTTCAGCAATAGCTAACAAAGCACTATGCCGTCACCTCTGGTATCTAAATGAAGAACTTGTACCGCTTGCCTTTTTTGATGATGGCATAACTTTGCAAGTGAAACGGCAGGTGGTTCAGGCATTGGAAAGACCTGGTTCAGAAATACCAGAAAAACGAATTGCTTTTGACCACACTCATGATAACCCACTAGAGAAAAGTCTGGCCGACTTTGTCACAAGCTCAAGTCGATCCTGCAGAATGGGATAACAGGGACGACTATAAATTAGCTAAGGAATATGTTAAAACAATGAATGTTGCAAACGATAATGCAGAGAGGGCGGTCTCATTAATTCAGAGTTTCAGCAGTCATCTCACAAAAAACGAAGAAAACTGCAGTACCTTCTTCAAGTCGTGGAAAAACACCGAGAGCAGTTTCCAGAGGCAAAGAAATCAATGAAAAAGACAGGAAGCACAACAACCTCATGAGTTAACATTAAAAAAGTGGATTAGGCCTATTGGGGATACCACTTAAAAAAAACGCGCCTGTTGTAGTTACCTCCTAGGTGGTGCGGAAAAACTACACATTTCAGAGTTTGTCGGCACCACTAAATATTAGGGAATCCGGCTGAAACTTCACTCAAAACTTCCTATCGACACGCATAACAAATTCCAGGGGTGAGACTTAAGAAAAAAAATATTTTCACCCCTATGAGCCTGGGCCGGTCTAAATTTTATATATATATATATATATATATATATATATATATATATATATATATATATTATCCATACAGACAAATTAGCGGGTTGAGGGTGGTAGAAAAAGATACAGATAAGAGATGGAGTTATATTCCGCTACGTTTCGGCACAAAGCCTTGCTCTCACAGAATGACAGCACGAGTTAAACACAATATTTAAATGCAGACGATCTTTTCCATCCTACTGGACGAACATTCGTGGCTTCACCTGATTGGCTGGTTACTGTCGATGCTCCTTGGTCCCGCCCCTTTCTGCTAACTTCACCATAATTTTTCCCGTTAATTTGGCTAAACACATAAATCCCTCTCTATGAATTACCACGTTTCCTGACGTTATATAAGCAGCTTCAATTACTTTCCTCATCCCCTTATCTAGTCCTTTATGAATGATCTTAGCTTCTTGCCAGTTTGGCAGGTGTCTGTACCTACCTGCGTGCAAGACGAGTGAGTTAGATGTTCGATGTAGACGCATGTCTGCTCTATGTTCATATAGTGTTTTTGGTAAGCCGCGCCCTGGCTTCCCATAATAAACGGCAGAGCAGCTATTACACGGAATCTCGTAAACTACACTACGTTCATTAATACACTCATTTTGTTTCGTCCTCACTATATCGCCCATCTTTATCCCGAAGAATTAGCTAAGTAAACTCCAGCTCCTCTTAGGAATTTCTCACAGAAGTCTTCTGGAAGAGGCCATCAAGCCTGTGACTCGAGCTCTGAATTTTCACCTTCGGTTATGTGTTCTGTCTGGTGGCGGTCACGATTAGTACAAAAACTTTATTGGTAACACTGGTCTGCGTCATTTTTGAGGTCAAGGTTTTTTTAGTTGTTCTTTTATAAGTTTTGCATGCTGAATTAAAAAATGTAACTCATTTTGCTCAATCAGGTCAGGTTTTTATGCTATCTCAATTTAAAAAAAATTAGATAATCGTTATGAAATGAGCAAGTTTATTTTTTTAAAACAGACTTACATTTTAGCCAAGTGTTAGCCAAGCTCTATATAATAAACAGACAACTTATTTCTAATTACGATTGTCATTACTGTTTTTCAGCATGAATAGAATGTGCAAGAATAACCCAAACAGGTTCTGCTACATCTGTGGTAAAGTCACTATGTCAGACCGGCAGTCAAACATCACACATTTTGTGAGGAAAAGCTATCACGCCTACTTTGGAGTTAAACTTGGTGACCAGGACAAAGCCTTTGCCCCTCACATATGCTGCAAAACGTGCGTTGAAAGTCTGCGGCGCTGGAGCCACAAGAAGGTAGAGTGTCTACCTTTTGGTGTCCCAATGGTGTGGAGGGAAGGAAGAGATCATACTACTGACTGTTATTTCTGTATGACAAACCTACAAGGTAAGTTAGTATGAATTTAGTATGAATTTCATTTTATACTTACAAAAATATGCCTGACAATATATGAGATGTGTCTTTATCTTATCTTTATCCGTCTTTATGTTTCCTTTTAGGCATAAATCGAAAAAACAAGCAACACGTAAAGTATCCAGACGTGCCATCTGCCATAAAGCCAGTGCCTCATGGACCAGAAATTCCAATTCCAACACCGCCCGACAACTTTGATTCGTCGTCCGACTCAGATGAAGAAATGGATGATGGTGACATATCTGGTACATACCAACCTACTGCCGAGACAAGTCAACCCAAACTCTTGAGCCAAGCTGAGTTGAACGATTTGACAAGAGATTTGTGCTTGTCCAAAGAATCTGCTCAGTTGCTAGGGTCACGTCTTCGCGAAAATCGTTTGTTAGCTCCAGAAACAACATTCTTCTGGTATCGCAGCCGCGAAGAAGAGTTTCGAGAATATTTCACGTTGGACGAAGAAGCTTCGCTGGTTTACTGTAACAACGCCAACGGCCTCATTGCAGCTATGGGTTTAGCGTATGACCCTACAGAATGGCGGCTCTTCATCGACTCCTCAAGCAGAAGCTTGAAAGCAGTACTACTCTACAATGGTAACAAGGTCGCGTCTGTTCCGGTGGGTCACTCAGTGCAGATGACTGAAAGTTATAGTAACATGGAGCTTTTGCTAACTGCTTTGAAGTACAAACGTCACAATTGGATGATATGCGGAGACCTAAAGGTATGTTCGTGTCTACAAAAAAAAAATACAAATATATATAATATATATTTTTTTTTATAGGTTATAGCCCTAGTGCTGGGTCTACAAGCGGCTACACCAAATACCCCTGTTTTCTCTGTCTGTGGGACAGCCGAGCAGACAAGCAACACTACGTACAACGCGACTGGCCAGCAAGACGTGGCCTGGAACCAGGTTCGCACAACGTTCTGTCACACGCTCTCGTGAATCCGCAGATGATTTTACTTCCGCCGCTGCACATCAAGCTCGGACTTATGAAGAATTTCGTCAGAGCACTCAACAAAGAAAGCCGAGCTTTCGCTTTCCTGAATCAGAAATTTCCACGCGTCAGTGAGGGCAAACTGAAAGCAGGTATTTTTGACGGCCCTCAGATCAGGGAGCTAATGAAAGATGCTCAATTCGACGAAAGTCTGGAGGACAATGAGATCAATGCCTGGCTCACATTCAAGTCCATTGTCACGAATTTTCTGGGCAACTACCGAAGTCCAGAGTACGAACGTGTTGTCGAGGAGCTCCTGCAGAGCTTCCAGGCTCTTGGTGCACGTATGTCCATAAAGATGCATTTTCCATAAAGATGCATCAACTGCGGTGATGTCAGCGAGGAGCAAGGAGAGCGCTTCCACCAGGATATTCGAGTGATGGAAGAGAGGTACCAGGGCCGCTGGGATGTGAACATACTTGCGGACTACTGCTGGTGCCTCAAGAGAGACGTTCCAGCTGTGGAACACAGACGAAAGTCTTTGAGAAAGCCCTTTCGTCCACATTAACTGTACTCGTGTACCATTTTTTATATACTTTGTACATTTTATGTCAATTTAAGTCCGTTTTAAAAAAATAAACTTGCTAATTTCATAACGATTATTTTCGAATTATTTATTTTTTTAAATTGAGATAGCATAAAAACCTGACCTGATTGAGCAAAATGAGTTACATTTTTGAATTCAGCATGCAAAAATTATAAAAGAACAACTAAAAAAAACCTTGACCTCAGGAAATTTTTTTTCAAACGCAGACCAGTGTAATGTGGGCTTCTCTTGAATGCGGACCGTTATATACTCTTCATCTACACTATTTTTAGTCTCACCTCCACGTCGTTCTGATATATTCTTCGGAATTGTCTGGACGAACAAGTATTGCCGAGATCTGCTCCAAAGCAACTACGAAGTGAAGACAGACCATTTAGTGAGAGTGCGAGAGTATATTTAGAAAAGGGATGTGTTGGTTTAACGAATAGGTTACATGTATTGTTGGATAATATAAATAGTGTTCAACTGCCTCAGCACTTAATCGCGAGACTGGGGAGGGGAGGCAAAGGACAAAAAGAGAGGTTAGAATGAAAGTTGGAATATTTATGCGAAAACAATGCGTGGAAAGATGTTGGAAGAGCAGAGTTAGTGTTAAACCTCTCTACGAAACAATTAACGGCAACAGAAATACAGGCTCTGTCGCTGGGTTTAAAATTCGATATTGGAGTAGACCGGAGTTGCTGCACGGAACACGTAACGAAGAACTAGAAATGGAATCAGAGCGACGTGGCTAAAAGGTTCAAACAAAGTATCCTGTCGTGTTGCATGGCCGTAGCGGGCAAAAAGCAATGTGCTATACCGAAGAGATACAGGGAGGCATTGAGCAATTTGGGAAAATGCTGGGATATAGTTATAACTCAAGCCGACAAAGGAGAGGCGGGGGTAATTGTGATGAATAAAGTGGATTATACAAACAAAATGATGGATTTATTGAATGATGTAACGACATATGAGAGGAGACCTACAGGGTATGCGGAAGATGAGGCAAAACGATTCAAACGGGAGGTGAGGAGAGTGTTGAATAGGTCAGAGAGGGGAAGAAAGCTAATAGGTTTACTGGAGAAAGCCACCCGCCCGCCGAGAATGAGAGGCCTGCCAAAAGTACATAAACCTGACATACCGATGAGACCAATAACATCTGGTATCGGTAGCGCGCCTCATAGGCTGGCCAAGAAACTAGCTAAGCCGCTTTCAGCCGCGCTTAGGTCAATAAGTAAGGTTCATTTAAGAAACTCTTCTGACTTATTACAGAGGCTAAAGCACATTAATTTTGACGGAAAGAAACTAGCGAGCTTTGATGTTAAAGCATTATTCACAAATGTTCCGGTAGATGGAGCATTACAGGCGATCAGAAGAGCGATAGAAAACATCGAAGACAGCGTTCTTCCGGTAACAAGGGAGGATTACATGGAACTGGTTGCTTTGTGTGTGAAGTTTGATGCATTTACATTTCAAGATGAGGAGTATAAGCAACACAGACGCCTGACCATGGGTTCACCACTCAGCGCTGTCATGGCTAGTCTCCATATGGAAACCTTGGAGACGGACAGATTTATTAGGATAATGAAAAGAGGTGCAGCTTGGTTTAGATACGTTGACGATGTGTTAGTAGCAGTTCCAGAAAACACGGATATAAACAATAAGTTAAGAATGTTAAATGATGTAGATGAAGGGTCGGGGAACTTTTTTGGGTATTACCCAAAAATCTATTTGAGTAAAATGAAATTACCCCCAGACTTCAAAGTAAGCAAAAACAAGTCAATTGCTCTTAAAATTGTTGCATATGGTATACAAAAAATTCAAATTAAAAAAATGTTTATTGGATCCATTATTATGGAGAAATAAAAAAAGCCACAAATGCTGGCATAAGAATAGCACACAAACAAAATTAGTAAAAAGGATTGAAGAACTGAAGAATTTCATTCAAAACATCACTTCAGGTTTTGGAAAAATGATGCTGTTTCATTTTTGATACAACAACATCAAAATCAGGACGTAAATTCGTAATATTCTAAAATTTAGAATAACGCCACATTTATGTAACAAAATAAAATAAAAATATACGAAAAAAATATCAGCACAAAGTGTCAAGCACTAAAAGCACCTCTTCGTTTCATGATACCATACACACGACTGAGGCTCTGAGGGAAGTGTCTCTCATACCGCACGCATTACCCCCAAAATTTTTAAATTTACCCCATTTGGGGTAATTTACCCCTGTTCCCCGACCGCTGATGGAGATGGTCATATACAGTTTACGGTGGAAGAAGAGAATGGAAAAATGGCATTTTTAGACGCAATGATTTGGAGATCGGGTGAGAATGCAAAATTTTCAGTCTATAGAAAGCCTACAAACAAAGATGACTTTGTTCATTATTTTGTCT
>JAJOZX010004977.1:0-190000 GCA_023014485.1 Bathynomus jamesi | reverse complement strand
GAAGGCATTCGTTTTTAAAAATAATTTTCTCTTTATTTTACAGGAGCGAAACGGAGTTAGAAGAGATTATAAAAACTTTTGGAGAAAGGGTGGCGAACGAAGTGGTATCCACACACTGCGAATCAGATATCATGGTGTTGTCGCACAACAGCTCATCCGAATGCGCCGTCATCGCAGAGATTATGTAAGTGCTTTTTAGGATATTAACAAAACACAACATTATTTTCATTTATTAAACATGTACAAAAAGGGGCAGCTCCCAATTCTTTATTGTTACAAATGTATATACAGATTTACACAATATAGAGCTTACAAATTAAGGGGTTGCAACATGTGGGAATTTTTTTTTATCTGTCTGCATACATATTTATCGTTCATATTTGTGTCACACAAATCGAATAAATTTTAAAAATTCACAAATCCCTTCCCACGCGACATGTGTAAGAGAAACAAGATACAATATAGCCCACATGTTTCACTGTAAAAGCTTTGAAATGATATGGGGCCCAAATTATCTCAGGCACACGTAATTGCGCGATAAAATTTACGATTGTCGAGTCATGCCATGGGGGGAGCCCAAGTGAATCGAAGTAATATACTCTTTCCTTAGTTTTAAAATAAATCGCAAACCAGTGAATTCCCTCGCCACCCGCAATGTCGGTGTTAACGATGGCCCCGTGCCAGTTTCTCGTGCTAGGTGGCTTCATTATTTCATTCTTTGCAAAAACCCCGATAAATTTGGAACGCGCGAAACAGTCACTTTTCATCACTCTCTGGAGTGTATTTGCATCCATTTTAAAAATCTGTGCTTATGTTACGGAAACGGTCCAGTTCTATTAGGGCCTGTGTTTCTAGATACACGAGTGCACTTAAAGGCGTGTCTAGCTTTAGGAATCCAAACTCACTGACACGGTCCCGTCTGCTGGCGTTTAAATGGTATTTACGCCCGCGTTAAGTCAGGCGTAAGTCAAATGAGTAAATATTAAACTGTTCCACAAATTCTTTCTGCGTTATTCCGAACCGAGCTCACACACTCCTGTGTTATGGGCTAAACTGCTATAAGCTCTCGCACAGAGCGGGAACAGCATCTGATGAGTAGTCCATATTCAAAGTCCCACCCAGTGCGACGCCATTGATATAAAGTAATATTTTTAAGCCCAAAATTTCAATTCAAGGCACTCTTTTTATAATCCATTTGTCGAAGCGTGGTCTTGCAGCCCATTAAATCCTTTTAGGTAGAACCCAAGAGCGATGTTTTCTATCTGTTCGATGCCAATCCTGTGGGAATCGTATACATTTTGATCTGTACCCTGTTAATTGGGTATTTCACTGTGGTGTACCAGTCTTTCTCAATTTCTATATGTTTCGCGGAACTTAGTTTCACTCGGCGTATACGCAAATATGCCTCCATGATGTGGATCACAACAGGTTTCGCGCCTTCTTCTTGGTCAGCGCCCAGATTTATACAGATCTCAGGGCTCGTGCGGGTAAGCTTCAATTTCATATCTACCCCTTCATAAGCAACTTCTCCTGGAATGTAAAGTCCGTGTGCAGGCGTCCAAAACATTCATATATCTTTTTTTTAGAATTTTTAAATTTATCCTTTATACTACCCTCATCTTTAGTGTGGTAATACCCCTCGGGATAAAAAGGTATCCTTCGCTTCTTTTGAAAAGTTGAGGACATTTTCCAGATATGCTCGTAGGTGGTAGTACCCCGTGCCTGCTGAGATGTTAGTCTGATTTAAATATACGTCACACTGGCTGAATATGGTGTGCAGAAAGTTTGTTTCGGGGTATGCAGCATAATTATCATCGCATCCGTTCCATCAGAATGAGCTATGCGTAGTTTAGTATACATGTCCATACAGCCGGATCAAAAAAGTAAGGGCCTGAGCTGGGTATCACGAATCTATAGGGGCACTGGGAGAACTAATCGTGTTTAAAGGGTTAATTGTAATAAAGTCACTGTGCTCAATAGAAACTTGAGTTGGAGGCATCTCAAAGAGGGATAGCTCCGATTTACAGCACTGTGAACTGCAAGGATGAATGAAACGTGCCATGGTGAGTTAGAAACAGTGCCACCTCCCCCGACGAGTATCAGTCAATCTATGAATCGTGAGAGTAGCATCCTCAGTTTATATCAGTTAAAAAAATGATCGGTCAGGTTTCATACGCTTAGAACACTTCTTTTTTGGCACCCTTTTACGTTTAATACCACGTGACCCTTCTTCTTCCTAACAGTTCTCTTCTTTACACCACGTGTTGGTACCCCCTTCTTCCTATCAATTCTTTTTTCCTCCGCCACGCATTTTCCTCTTCGCATCTTTGATGATTTCATCCCGTACGTTTTAAATGTTTTTTTAGAGCTTCTTTAGGTTTAGTTCCCGAGCATTTCCTCTGCTGCGTTAAAACCTGTTTGTAACGCCTTCCTCCCAAGGTACCTAGCCCCCCTCTTCAGTAGTGGTACAGCTGTGCGCAGTATGGATGAAAAAATGGACCAAGTCCACTACCACGCTGGTATCTCACCCCTCGGTATACCGTGAATGGTTTCCTGGACATTATAACTCAGTGCGCCGAAAGTGTAGCTTCACTGTTAAGCTCCCGTCGCCGAATGGGAAATTTTTACCCTCAATCGTTCTTATATATATTGAGATATTAGTTATTAGATTAGTTGAGACAATCACATAATGGGGTCTGTCATATGTAATACTCAAGCTCCGTCCTCTATGGTTGGGAATGTGCGCTACGCGCAGCAGTCGTGCCTGGGTATCCCCAACAAATGGTGTTCCGCTATATTGCTGTAAATATAGCACATGTCTGGAGGCTGAGAGCTTACATCCAATTTCTCCATCTTCAGCTGATACACTAAGTTGGACAAGTCATCCGGTGCCTCGTGAAAGGTGTCTCTTTGGAAGGCTGCTCGATAACGCCCCTCGGTTATAATTTTGAACACTTTCCGTCTTTAAGATTTCTGTTAGCCTTTGATTTTAGCATTAGAGTATGTGCAGTGCCTCCTCTGTTTACGATTCGTATATTAAATCATTCGTAAGGTGTGAGTTTTTTAAACATATGTTTAAGTCTCTCACAACATCCTCAACCGAACCATAGCGCCCGGTCCTAGTGTCACAGTTGTACTGAAAAACTGTGCGACCTTAGTCCGGGCGATACGTATAGTTTCATCCCGAGTTACCCCGCCGGCTTTTGCACACTCATCACAGTTTCTAAGAATTGTAAAAACGGCATCTTTATAATCAATATTTAAAAAGACGGTATCCAGCTGAATTTCACATATCCCCACCTCATACGAATCACGACCCAATTCAATGGGACCATGGAGTTCTGTTACAAAATTGGCTAGTGTGTTGTTGGGTGTACAGACAGGGATGATGAGGACGGGAGCGTGACGTAGAAATGGTTGGGGGCCATGCTGCATACTAATTAAGCTTCATGACTGCATCAGCTTTTATATAGGTATTGAAGCTTTCTGGGTAACCTAGCCACTTCACCAGGTACATTTTTCTCTTTCCTGTACCTTTGGTTGCTAAAATTTTCTCAATTTTAAACACATTTTTTCCTAAATTAAATGCCACTTTCTGAAGTTCCTCGCGGTAAAACCCCAGATTTCTTCCCCATTCAAATCTTCAACGTAATACATCATTATCTCGCCTTTAGGCCTCATAGCCTAACTTTAAAAATCTCGCGTGTCCATCCTTGCTCAAAACCCTTCGCGAATTTATTTCCCGAACGTGACAACCTTACATAATCATTGATTTTGAAACGCACAGATTGTGGTGGCGGTGGTGGTGGTGGTCCATCACTTCTCGGACGCCTGCCTCTTTCTAAAACATCGTTAGGCGTTGTACCGATCGTACGGTGGTGTGAGCGGTTGTAGGATGAAGCCAGTGAATCGAGAACGTTTATATATCTGAGCGTGCTTTTATGTGTAAAATAACGGTGCATGCGTTCCTTTATGGTACGTTGAACTCTTTCAGCTAAAGATGCTTTATGTATAGAGTTGGAAGTGTAATAGCTGATATTAAACTCTGACAACATGTTCTGAAAAGCTCGCCCTATAAATTCTTTCCCCATGTCCGTACAAAAATAGCCTGGAATCCTGTTTTCTTTCAACATCAGTGTTTTGGTTGCTTTAGCGACTGTTTCAGGCGATTTATTTTTCAGGGGAACTAGCCACAGGTATCTAGAGAATACATCTATTATGAATAGGATGTAGCGGTAACCATCGTTGTACACCGAATATCTTTGCATGTCTGTTAAATCTGCCTGCCAAATAGAATCAATCGAAGCGGCTGTTGTCTTTGCTGTTTTAAACCTTTTTCTCACCGGTTTATGAAGTGTGTAAGCATCCTGGGCACGCAAAAATCTCTCAACATCCTTTTTCCTTACACCATAAGTACCTCTGTACAGTCTATTAACGCCACCATAGGATGCTGGGCTAGAAATGTCATAATAGTGCTTACTTAATACGTTAGCCATTTGCGTATTTTAGAGGCACGTGGATAAGGTTGGCCTTCTACTCTCTTCTTTCTTCTCTTCAGAGACACTGCAGCTGTTGTGGGTGAAGGTGTACTCAGTTGTGACACGTGCGATGCATGCTCCAAGTCTTTTAACCTATTCAGATTACCTATCAATGTTTTGGGGACATTTATTTGCTGTAGTCTTGCCTTAATATGCCTCCATCCTGTTGGTGATGGCCTGTCCCACTTTCTCACCAGATCATGAACAATATCAACGATATTGGACCCTTGCACCCTTGATCCATCAACAATGACCTCGCCTGTGTCTGCCCACTGTATGACGGGGTCCTCACTCAATAGATTATAAAGACTTAACCCTTTATTCCTCAATGTATGGGGGAGGCTGTTTTTTAGCACATGTTCGATGTGCTGTGTTCCGCTACTCTTTGGTTGCTCAGGCCCTGTACCACTATGCTCAGCGCTACTCGAGCTGTGCCTCACGGGAGCTCTGTAGGATGTTTATAATCTTCGTACTCGTGAAGAAATTTCTGCAAAGCCTCTTGATACAAAACCCTTTTCTCATCAGGCATCTTTTCACTGTTTAATAGGGATAGTAGCTCACTCTCCATTCTTTTAAGCCTACTTTTACGGGGCTCTAGAGCAGCGTCTGGGGTCCTTTGTAATGAAGCATACAGCTCGTGCGGGATCACAACCACCTTCTTCATTATATTAGTCTAGTCAGTAAAGGACCCAAAATTGAAAATAAGATGGGTAGGAACGAACCGCCTCTTTGTACAATAATACGCTTTTTCTTACCCACAGTCTGACTTTTATGGGCGAGCGTACGTATTATGTTCTTGTAACGACGTAAGCGAGCCTTCTGACAGGATTTCATTGGAACATTACATTTTATAACATTCAGGCAGATTTCGCAGATGCATTTTAAAAAGTCAGAGTCGATATTTTTAGCAAGCATCTGCTGCAACGACCGAGGCAGTCGTTGATAGATTTTTATTAATTCACGGTATTTCTTTAGCCTATTCATCATTCTGGAATGTACACGGTTTCAGGCTCGTTTGGAAATATATTCGTTCTTAGAAGCACCCTAAACGTGTTTCGCGGGTGAAGGTCACAAAGCAAATATCCATAACGTTGCTTTGTGACCTCTTTATAAACCTCCAAAAACTCCTTACGCTGACTCGGGAACATTTGACTGGCTAATACCCCAATTTGTGACACATCTCTACGTTGAGCGAATAAGACTAGATATTGCGTATTTAACGATACATCGCGCATGTATCTATTTTTGAAAAATAGATTCTGATTGATGAAGAACACGCTTATGTTAAGGTGGTGGGAGAATACTGTAAATGTCTCGGCAAACGTTTTATCCATCTCCAACATGAGGTCGTCAATTACGATGACTGTATGTTCATTTCCCTTTAGTGAATTAACGTCATAGACCCCCTTGGAACAAAACATCGTCCTGGTACTCGTTGAACACTGATTGGTATGTCGAATAGCACCATATAACTTTATGCACAAATTTTGAGAACATTTCACACCTTTTCTTTAATAACACTAGGGAACAACATTTTTGTTTCTTGAAAACTATTTAGTGTTTCTTATAGAACATTTGATGCTGATTCCAAATATGGTTTCAGAATCTTTCTATCACCCATGGTTTTCGAGAAAATAATATTTCCATTTACTCAGAGTTTTCCCAAAATATTAGTTAAAATTAAGTGTACTAATTTAATTTTACTTTCTTTTTTTTCCAGGTTAACTATATTTAATAGTATTTTTTTGCATTAAAAAAATATAGCTATTTAAACAAACAGATTTTTAAGAAAAAGAAAGAAATTTTTTGCAAGTTTTGCTCAAATTTTAAAATTTTTCATAGTAGAAAAAATTGGTTTTTCATTCCAAAAAGTTTTTTGTGATTTCAATAATTTTCCGCCAGCATGAATCGAAACTGTATTAATCCCAGAGATACATTTTGCTACGTATGTGGAGAACTGACCATAATGGCACAGAGGAAGACGATGACCCCACTCGTGAAGAAGGCTTACGAACTTTATTTTGGATGTAAGGTAGGCGACCAAGACAAATCCTGGGCACCTCATATCTCATGCATTTCCTGTGCCGTCACTCTTAGGGGTTGGATTAAAGGTACCCGCAAATCTATGCCATTTGCCATACCAATGATTTGGAGAGAGCCCAAGGATCACCTAACGGATTGCTATTTTTGTATGACTAACGTTTCAGGATTCTCTGCCAAAAATAAACATAAAATTCAATACCCAAATCTTGCATCTGCCATGAGACCAGTACTACATGACGATGATAACCCAATTCTAACTCCCCCAAAGTCATGGACACTGGATGAAGAGTCTGAAGTTGAACCAATGGAAATTGATGACACGAAAGATACAGACTTTCAGCAACCTGAATCAAATAAACCACGTATGATAACGCAGGTTGTGCTGAATGATCGCGTGAGAGATTTGGACCTTCCGAAAAAGAAAGCGGAATTATTGGGCTCCAGGTTACGTGAATAGAATTTGCTGGCAAAAGATACAAGCATATCGGCGTTCCGCACTCGCCAAAAAGATCTGATGCAGTATTTCTCCTCGTCAGGTGGTTTATGCTACTGTAATAATGTAAATGAACTGCTGTTAGCTCTCGGTCATGAGCACAAATCTGAAGATTGGCGTTTATTTATTGACTCTTCGAAGCTAAGCCTCGAGGTTGTACTACTTCACAATGGAAATAAATATCCTTCCATTCCTATAGGGCACGCTGTCCACATGAAGGAATTTTACGAAAATATGAAACTCATCCTTCAGCAGATTAATTATGACCAGTTTCGTTGGTATATATGTGGGGATTTAAAAGTCGTCGCGCTTCTTCTGGGAATGCAGCTCGGTTATACGAAGTTCTGCTGCTTCCTTTGTGAATGGGACAGCAGAGCCAGAGATTCGCATTATTTTGTAAAGGATTGGCCACTTCGTCAAAAATGCATCCCAGGACTGAAGAATGTGTCTCATGAACCCTTAGTTGACCCCAAGAAAATATACTTACCGCTAGTGATGTAGCGGATGTCATTTTTTTCACATCCGCGGATGCGGATGCGGATGAGGATGTTTGATTTCAACATCCGCGGATGCGGATGCGGATATCTACATTTTCGTTATTTTTTAGGATATATTCGAGATTTGTTGTGTTTAACGTATATAATAAGTTATTATATAGAGAGAGCTGTAGCTATAATGTAGTATAATTGATTAATTGTACAATAATTGCTGTACTTTTCTCTGAACATATAAAATAATATCAAGCATCTAACTAATATAGAAATCAATCAGTGAATTCGTCTGCAAATAAATTCGTTATATTTTGTTGAGTTTCAGCCACAATTAGAAACCATAATTGTGTTACCAGGATGCGGGACGTGAACCAAACTCAAATGCACCCCCACCGACCTCTTTCCCCAACCTCCACCCTTATAGAAAGAGATCTTTAATTAGCTTGATAACTATTTATATTAAGTTTAAAGTTTTATTAGGCATATTTATAAATGAGTAATTAAAATAAAGTAAACTAAGATGTTCATCGTTTAATGTTCAAACTTAATTATAGGAAGGTTATGCTTAAGGAACATTAATTTTTCTGCCTTTTCTGCTGCCAGTCTGTTTCTCTTTTCATCATATATTAATCCAGCACTGCTAAATAATCTCTCGCTTGGTACGTTTGTTGGAGGACAGGCTAAATGTTTCCTTGCAAGTTTACTCAAGTATGGATAGATATTCTGCGTATTTTTCCACCAACTAATAGGATTGTCACATGCAGCCAGGCGTTTTTCTTGGTGATAGCTCTCGATCATTTTTACTACATCTTTTGACATCGCGTAGGTCTCGTCATTGCTGCTTGACTCAAGAAACTGAGAGACAGATTCTGTGATAGATTTGCTTGTTGAAGGTGTTGGTTCTGTCACTGAAACTTTTATTCTTTTGGTGGGTGGCGAAGCGACAGATTCAAGAGATTGAAGCTCTTCAACTGCTTTGCCAAGTGATGATTTAACTCGTTCTAATGTACTAGGTGAAAATAACTTAGCTTTGTAACGTGGATCTAAGTAGGTTGCAAGAGAGTAACTTCATACAAGAACAGCCTCTCGTCTTGTCGCTTGCATCACTTTTGCGCACAATGACCTAGTTCTATTATTATAGTAGAATTTGATAATTTCCGCTTATTAATGACGTTTTATCTCAACGGTCCACATCCGCACGACATCCGCAGTCCAAAATGTGGATGCGGATGCGGATGCGGATGTGAGAAAATGTGCGGATGTTCCGCGGATGCGGATGTGACCTACATCACTACTTACCGCCACTTCACATCAAACTTGGCATCATGAAAAATTTTGTCAAAGCAATGAACAAGGAAGATGAGGCATTCAAATATTTGAAGAAAAAGTTTTCACGACTTAGCGATGCAAAGATAAAAGAAGGGATCTTTGTTGGTCCCCAAATCAGAGAGCTCATGAAAGATCAAAAGTTTGATGATGCCTTGAGAGGAAAAGAAAAAGTGGCATGGGAGGCCATGAAGAATGTTGTCACAAATTTTCTAGGGAACATCAAAGCCTCTAACTATGAAAAAATAGTGCAGGACATGATTGAAGCATATAGGTTATTGGGATGTAATATGTCACTAAAAATCCATTTCTTGCACTCCCATTTAGATTTCTTCCCTGAAAACCTCGGCGACGTAAGCGATGAGCATGGAGAAAGGTTCCACCAAAATATAGCTACTATGGAGAAACGCTACCAAGGGAGGTGGGATCCGGCAATGTTAGCTGATTACTGCTGGACATTGATGCGAGAAGCTCCTAATGAAAACAACAAGAGAAAATCAGTGACAAAGAAGTTTTAAGAAGAACATTTTAAATGCCAATCTGCCACTAATATAATTTTTATGAAGTATTTTTACTAACTTCTATACACTTTTTGAATAAATATTAAAATACAAATTTCTCAGTAACCTTGGGTGATAGAGAAATTCTACGGCTATATTCGAAATCAGCGGAAAACATCCTATAAGACCGACCTGTTCACGTCCAAGAAACAAAAAAAAAGTTAAAATTTGTTCCCCAGTGTAATTTTAAGCATAAACACCGTTTTACCACATCCCGTAGGTCCAGATATAATACATGTGGATGGGCTCGTGAATCTGAATTTTTCTACAGCATCCATTTCTAACACGTCACACCCCTAAGTGACTCATTTACAGAATATCACAAATAACGAGTTCTGCTCCTTATATTTTGTTTTCTTCTTCCACAGAACCGTGAATGACGACGATGTACAGCCCACCATCATCGACATCACGGGCGAATCCATTGGCCGTGCATCTACAGGGTCCATACCCTCAACGGCGGCACGATCAAAGGGGCGACACGCTGAAGACTCCTCCACGTCTGGTATAAAGCGCGCGAAATACGCGCCGGTTGATGGACAATCCGCAGTACAACCCCAGCCCTCAACGTCTTGCGCTACCAACCCTACATCAGCTTCCTCGACCCCTTATACTTCCTCCACAGCCCCCACCCGTTCTGTAGAGTCTGCTGTAATAGACCCCCAGCCCTCAACGTCTTACGACGCAATCCCCACATCGTCCAATATAGGCACTCGTCCATCCTCCTCAGCGGTGACTCGTTCTGTTGAGGATGATATAACGTTTGAGCTGGTGCGCTCCGCAACCCCGACCCCCAGCCTTGAAGAGAAATCGGTATATAGTCAGGGTTGACCCTAGATCCCTGTATAGCAATGGAATTGAGCGCGGGCTACGTCGCGTTGTAGAGCGCATTGTAGAGTTTGCCCTTCAGAACCGCGACGAGCGTGAAGTCAGGACTAGTCTGTCCTTCGGTTTCGGCTCAGATGATAGATGATTTTTGGGTGGTAGTGCCATTTAGACGTTTGGCTGCTGAGGATAGAGAGTATATATTAGGCCGTATAATGCAGGCCGCCCAAAGTAGTATAGCCTTCAATATGGATAGCTTCACGGTAAATATTGACCGTGTATTCCGTGTTGCAGGTCATAGTGCCACACCTTATACTCCTAACTTCAATTCTCAGGCTATTTATAGACGACATATAAACACCGATCGTGGTTGCGGCTTTATAGCAGTAGTCTTGGCCCGTATGTTTACTGTACTAAATACACGGGTCAAAAACATTTGGTTGTTGTTGTTGTTTAGCCGATCAGCCCACCCTGATCGAGCAAGCCTGCCGCACGCAGGTAACCGATCGCCCTCTTCGGAGTGGACCAGAGGTTCAGCGCACTAGTGATGTTGTGTTGTGTTCGTTGTTGTGCTAGAGCGGTACAGTCTGTCATAATGTGTTCAATTGTTTGTGGTGTGTCGTGGCACAGGTGGCAGGTGTCGTCTATGGAGTTGTCTAGTCTGTGTTTATATGTTAGTAAGTTGGGGTGATGTCCACATCGGAATCGTGCTAAGTTAACTCGATCCGATCTGCTCAGGCTGATCTCTGACCTGTTAATGGGTGGCAGCTTCGCACCTAGGACCGCATTCGGACCGAGTCGTGTCAGTGCTTTGTGGGTTAGGTGTGTGTGTATGTGTTTTCTGTACTGTGTGATGTCTGTGAGGCGTGGTATAAAATGGAGTATTTGGTTATAATGTCTCTCTGGTGTTACCTTAATGGTGCGAGGTGTAGGCCTGTTCAAAAATCAACTTTTTCTTATTTTCATAGGTTTCTGTACATTTTCCCATGCTTTTTGACCTGAAAAAGCCGAAAATCACAACTATTTTGACCTAGGATGTTGGGAAGCATTGCCGCATGGAGCTTTAAATTTTCTGCCTTGAAATCGGCCAAAGCGCCAATTCCGGGGTCCCTTGAATTATGTTTTGCACTTTAACTTTTGATCTACACAAGATAGAGCAACAAATTAGGTATCAAATGAAAGAGCATAAAATTAATAAATAAATAATAATAATAATAATAATAATAATAATAATAATAAATAATAATTAATAATAATAATAATAATAATAATAATTATCTTATCTATCATTTTTCAGGAAACAAAGAAACTCAATCAGAATCTAGAAAACCATCTACAAGTTACAACTTCACAATGGCATTAAGCAAGGAGCTGAGGGAGCTCCGTGGGCGCACAGTTGATATCTCAGAACCTCCACGTAGTCCACAGGCAGGTGTCAACTGGGCCATCTACCAGATCTCTCACTGAAACTTTCCTGGTTGGATACCCTTCAGCTTTTATCAGTGGTTCCCAGCTTCCCACCAACAGACAGGCGTTCCAGTATTTCCTTAATCTTCAGAATTTACCGGAAAATGCAGGGAGGCCCATGGTTCAAGACCTTGCATATGAAACAGTTGAATCTATCATCCCATTCTGGCAGATGGCTAGGATCAAGACAATGACCAAGTACAACGCAATGAAGCTCTTCATGAAAGTACATGAGAAACATCGTGCTCTGGTGAAAAGCAAAGGAAGAGCAAGTAGCCCTGGAGGAAAAAGAGGAGCATTTGTGCTGGAATTAGACAGCCTGTTCGATATAGGAGCTCCAGATGCAATCCAGGAAATACAGAACAACAGACTGTTATCCAGAGAGAAGAAAGATGAGGATATCAGGTTCTACGAAGACCAAAAGACTGAGAGGAAAGGTCATATGTCTGGTCATGACAAGATTTTTGAGAGAAGATCCCTGCAGCAAGCAGCGAGGAATGAAAGACTGCAGCATATACAAGAACAAGGTAAAACTAATTACTTTGAACGTTACAAAAAGTTTTAAGTTTTACTCCATTGCGATATTTAGCATGTACTTAACAATTACTGTCTTAACATGTTGTACTATTTTACAGCTGCAGCAGAACAAGAGGCAGTTGTTCATGTGGATGACATTACCTGGGGTGACTCAACTGACAACGACGCTAACACAGAGGACATGGATTACCATCAGCCTCGTCCTGGATGTTCTCACCATCAAGACACTGTGACTAGTGTGACTTTGACGTTTCCAAGGAAGGTCATGGAATGTGATGTCATCTGCAATACAGCTGATCGTCTTGGTTTATCAAACAATCAAGTTACTGCCATGGTTTCTGCCACCTTGAAAGCTGGAGGGGCTGATCTGGATAACTTCGTCATCTCAACCTCAACAACACGTCGCAACAGAATGCTGTCCAGGTATAATATCAGCCAGAGTCACATGTCCAAGTTTTGTGAAAACCCCCCACAGTACGCTGCCTTACACTGGGATGGAAAGTTGCTCAAAGATGTCTTGGGCAGTGAACCTGGAAGTACCTCAGAGACTTTAGCTGTGCTAGTGTCTGGTCCACCTTCATACACTGAAGGAAAGTTATTGGGAGTACCTGTCATCGACAATTCTTCTGGCACAGCTCAGGCTGAGGCTTCAATGGATTTACTGGAGACATGGGAACTTACGGATAATGTTACTGCCCTTGTTTTTGACACTACATCCAGTAACAGTGGAGTTCACAGAGGAGCTGCCAAACTGCTAGAGAAAATGCTGAACAAAAAGGTGTTTTATCTGGCCTGTCGACATCACATCCTGGAAATCCTAGTAGGAGCAGTTTGGGAGAAGCTGTTTGGGAAGGTGAAGGGGCCAGATAATCCCTGGTTTGAGCATCTGAAGGATGTTTGGACGGACTTGTCCAAGGAAAACCCAAAGATGCTGGCTATCAACAGCAAATGGCTGAAGGAAAAGAAGAAGAACAGTGAAGAAATACTCCAAGACATTCTAACAGCAGAAAGGCTTCCAAGAGCCGACTACAGGGAAATGGCTGAACTGACAGTCATTGTTCTTGGAGGAACGCCTCCTCGAGGTATTCACTGGAGTCGACCAGGCGCCATTCATCAGGCCAGATGGATGGCCAGAAACCTGTACTCCATGAAAATGCTGATGTTTGCAGATCAACTTGAGTACGACGAAGACACTGTATCAAAGCTGGAAAGACTCAACACCTTCCTTGCGCTGTTCTACACTCCTGTATGGATGATGTCAATGTCTGCTGCAGATGCTCCCGTGAATGATCTAAGTCTAATCCAGGACATGTTGAAGTACAAGAAAACTGACCCAGAGCTTGCTGATGCAGTACTTAATAAGATGGAAAACCACAAATGGTACCTGACGCAGGAAGTCGTGCCATTTGCCCTGTTCAGCAGTAGATTGAGTGACACATTGAAGCACGACATTGCTGCCCAGTTACATGCCACTGAGAAGCCAGACAGCTTCAGAACAGGAAAGCCTCTATTCCAGAGAGTCACAGCTAAGACCACCCTGGTTGATCTCATTGGCCCAGAATCACATTTCCTGCTGGACACACTGAACATTGGATCCGAGTGGCTTCTGGAATCTGTCACGTCTTGGCCACAGAATGAGGACTACAGAAAAGCGTTGGACTATGTTAAGAATCTGAAAGCGGTGAATGACATTGCTGAACGTGGTGTCAAGATGATGAGCGACTTTGCAAATGTCATAACAACAGATGCCAAGCAAAGGGACTATCTCCTTCAAGCTGTGGAGTTCAACAGACGCCGCTTTGACAGCTTCAAGAAACAAACTCTCAACAACTGACTGTGTAAATGTCATTATGAAATTAATCATCATGTAATGCTTTCACTTCTTGATCGATTAGACTTGTGACAAAATGTTAATCTCAAATTTGTGTCATGAATAAGGCGCCTTGTCTGCCTTGAGTGTGAGAAAACGAATTTTGTGATATTTCTGAAATCTTTGTATGTACCAATGTACCATTTCTTGTTCCAAGACTATCATAATTGTATAAGTTAGAAAGAGGATTAAAAACACTTTAATTTGGTGCCTATTTTGTTGCTCTATCTTGTTTAGATAAAAAGTTATAGTGCAAAACATGATTCAAGGGACCCCGGAACTGGTGCTTTTGGCCGATTTCAAGGCAGAAAACTTAAAGCTCCATGCGGCAATGCTTCCCAACAACCTAGGTCAAAATGGTTGTGATTTTCGGCCTTTTCAGGTCAAAAAGCATGGGAAAAAGTACAGAAACCTATGAAAATAAGAAAAAGTTGATTTTTGAACAGGGCTATGCGAGGTGTTGGTGCATGATTGTACATGTAGTGGGAAGGGTGTTGTGGGTTAGTTGTCGCTGCTGCCATGAATTGTGTTCCCCTCATGTCTAAATGTTCCCTAACTTTCAGTATTTTTGTTTCTGTGTGCAGGTGTTCTATTGGTGTTGTTTGAGTGCATCCTGTAATGATATGAAGTGCGTTGTTTTGTATTGTCTGTAAGGTGTTTATGTATGTGTTTGAGATAATGGGTGCCCAGCATGGGCTAGCATAGTCCATAACTGAGCGAATATATTGTTTGTATATGAGTGATGTTGTTTCCTGCTGGTGTCCAAAGTTTGTGCCTGTTAGTACCCTAAGCGTGTTAAGTCTTGACGTACATTTGTTTTTAATATCCTGAATGTGGTTTGCAAAAGATAATGATGTGTTGTATGTGACACGAAGTATTTTGGTTCTGGGAGTGTGTGGAATGTTGATGTTGTTTAGTGTAAGCTGTGGAATTACCTGGTGTTCTTTTGTGTTGCTTGTAAGCAAGGTGATGGTTGATTTTGTGGGCGCTACTTTGAGTCTATTGTGTGTGAGCCAGTCTTGTATACTGTTTATGTATGTTTGTAGGTTATTTGTAGCGGTGTCGATGTTGTTGTGGGTGGAAATTAGAGTGATGTCATCTGCATATGATGATAATGTAAGCTTGTTATATATGGGTGTTGGAATGTCATGCATGTATAAGTTGAAGTGTTGGTGAGAGAACAGAGCCTTGAGGGACCCCGTTCGGAAAAAGCTTGTTTTTGGATGACTTGCCATTAAATGTGACATGTGAGTATCTTCCTGAAAGATAGTTGCTCAGCCACCTTTTGGTGTTATTGTGCAGGTTTGTATTGAGTATTTTGTTTATGAGAGGGAAGCGTGGGATAGCATCAAATGCTTTACTAATGTCTATTGTTGCTAATAGTGTACGTTCAGCTGGTCGTCTGGAGTTGATGCCATCCATGATGTGCTGCGTGAGGTTAGTGAGTAATGTCGTGGTTGAGTGGTGAGGTCTGAATCCATGTTGAGTAGGCGATAGTGGAATGTGTGGGTTGGTGATTTGTAAGATTAGTCTTTCTGTTACTTTGGAAGGTGTGCATAGTAAAGTAAGGGTCTATAGGAAGCTGGTTCTGTTGGATTTTTGTTTGGTTTGAGTAGTGTAATAATTTTACCTTGTTTCCATATGTCAGGAATAATACAGTGTTGGTATGAATATGTGCTGATATTTGTGAGAGCTAGTATTCCTTGTGGGCCCAAGTATTTAAGGTGTATGTTAGATATGTTGTCTGGTCCAGTAGCCTTCGAATTCTAATGTTTTTGATGATCTTGGTGGTCTGGTCTGTATTGAAGGGTGTAATGGTTGTGTCGAGTCTGTAGGTTTTCTTGTGTCTGGCTGTTTGTCTGTCTGCATGTTTCTGGTTGTTGTCTCTGTTTAAGTGACTTATCTTTGCGTAGTGATTAACTAGAATGTTAGCTTGTTGTGTGTATGTTGGGATATTATTTTGGCTGCGACAGATAGCCGCGTGTGAGGTGTGAATGCCGCTGTTAGAGTGGGTAATGCCGTTTATAGTCTTGTATAGCCTGGATGTATCTGTGGAGTGGTTTAATGTTGTTATGAATTCCCTGAATGTTTCTGTTTGTTTTTCTTTGAGTTTGTTGTTTATTTCTGTGTTGAGCTGTGTTATCTGCTGTGTTTTATGGCTTCTGTGTGTTGGGTTTGTGTTATATTTGAGGTTGTTACGTTGCCTTATAAGGTGGGCTATTTCTCTAGTGTAATTTGGGTTGTATTTCCTAATGTTGCCCTTCGGTATGTATTTGTTTGCATTATTGATGATCTGATTAAATGTCTTGAGTGTTGTATTGATGTTTATGATGGGTGTGCGTTTAATGTGGTGAATTGTTCCTCAGTCTGTATTTTGAACTGTTCCCAATCAGCTTTCTTGTAATTTCTGTAAGTGTGCCTAAGGCTGTTGGGGCAGAGTGTAGAATGTGTTGTAATGATGATGTGCAGTGGTCTGATGACAGTTGCTTTTCTGTTCTCCATTGTGTATGTGTTGCTAGTGAGGGGGAACAGAACGTTATATCTGGGGAGGAGTTTGAGTATCCTGCTTGATGTGGTATGTGTGTATGTTCTTCTGTATTGTTAAGATGAAGAGGCTGTTTAGTTGTGTGGCTATGTTGGCGCCTCTGGTGTTGCTTTGGTTGTGCAGGTACCAACTAGTGTCTTTGGCGTTGAAGTCTCCTCCTAAGATGACATTAGTGAGAGAGGCCAGATTGTGTAACTGTGGATTGTAATTGGCTGGCACCTGAGGTGAACTATCTGGTGGGATGTAAATGTTGATTAGTGTGTGTGTTTGCGCGTGTTTTAATGTTAACTGCCTGTATTTCTATCGTGTTTTCTGCTTGGATTGTGTTTGTAATGTTTTGGGTAGCATCAGTGTAGCTAATGCTTTTACGTATGTAAGTGATGAGTCCACCCCCGTTACCCCCAGTACGATCTTGACGGATCGCCGTGAAGTCAGGGATGGTGGGTGTTTTTGTGTGTGCGTTTTAGTTTGTTCTTGTATAAGTGCTATGTGAATGTTTTGTTTGTGTACGAATTCCCTAAGCTGCATGATTTTGTTTGTGAGGCCATCTACGTTGTACTGTAATATGTTAATATTATACTTCTGTATGTGTCTCATGGTGCTATTGTGTCTATGTCTTTGTGTTGTGTATGGTGACATGTGTAAGTTGTAGTGGGGCCTGGATTAGTCTTAATGTCGCCAGAGAGTAAGAGTAGTTCGGAGCACGCAATTGCTCCCTGTAATTGAAAAAATAGCACGCTGAGAATAGGTCCGGCCCCGGGAGCCGATCGGCACTCTGACCGTGCCACGCAACAGGCCGTCGACTGCCAGTCTGGGCAACCGTAGACAGCCCGCTGCACGGAGATTTGAGGAAGTTCGGCCACCAGCGCGTTGATGTTTTGGTTTGACGTCGCCTCTTCTTCGCGTTGACGTGTCCCGCGCTGGAGGATGCAGCCACTGTTAGAAGCTTCCTCGTCAGCTGCTAACACTTTTTTCAGGTTGTTCTAGCTACCTGTTCAGAGGTTTTTTATAAACAAATCTCAGTTTTCTGCTCAGAACGGCTCTTTCTAATTTTAAAATTGATTAGTCAAGGAAGGAAGATGTTGACTTCTATTTTGCGGCAACAGTTGATGATATTTATGTTACTTTACTGATTAATGAAAATGATTAGGCTCTTCAAGTTGGCCTGGATGATCGTCGTAGGACTGTGTCTGTTTTTAAAAGCAGTGTGAGAGATCGTACAAGACCCATACTTATTTTAGGACTGTCAGGTACGGCGCTAGGACAGTTTGCCTACGGACAATTTGCCTACGGACAGTTTGCCTACGGACAGTTTGCCTACTGGACATTATGCCTATGGACACCATGCCTACCGGACATTATGTCTAACGGACATGATGCCTAAAGGACGACACGCCTAACAGACGCAGCTTATTGAGGCATCGGTTTTATTCCATTCTATTTCATTCTATTTCATTTTATTTCATTTTCATATATTTAATTTTATTTTAATTACATTTATTAGAATTTTAACATAAATAAAAAAGAATAAAATTCATGTCTAAAATGGATTTTTTTAAAAAGCATATATAAAATAACATCTCCTTTGCCGGAGATATAATAAGATTTTAAAAAATCAGTGTAGAAGGAAAAGACAGTGAGGCAAGAAAACATTTAAATGCAATGAAACCAAAAAATCAATCTAGAATGAACGAACATAGTCAGAAATTCTATAAATTGTGAGCAATGCCACGAAGATATTCAAGAACCGGGGTGGTGTCATACTTCTCCACGAGGTTCTTCAGGCGCTGATTGACATACTCGTACTTTTTCTTGGTTGGTGGCAAAGCAACTCCAGCGTTGGCTTGTTCAATAAGGATTCGTTGTCGGCTTGCTCTTTACGCAATCGGTCTACAAGTCGACACAGAGTTGGGTGTGTAATGGCGACTCGTAGTCGAAGGCTCTGTGCAGCCCTCTATCGAGTTGTTGGTGCGAGGTAAGTCTTGTACAACTCTTTCATTGACATTCCAGAGTTCTTGCGGAAAAGCAGGCCGTCTTCTTCGTCCTCGCTGCAGAATTCCAATCCACGTAGCCTCGAAATAGGTTAGAAAGTCTTCCAAGATCTCGTCCGTTTCCTCGTCAAAAACAGCCGTAAATCGTTCAAACGTGTTGCTAACATCTTGAAGAGGAACAAAAGCAAGCGCTTGAAGTGATTTAATCAGCATTGCATTTTCGGGGCATGCAGCATACCAGCTGGCAAGTCCTTTGGCTTGAATTCTTCGCCACACACATTGTCCAAAGTGGAACAGACAACCACTGATTTGACTCTGTGGAAAGTGTCTTTTGATAGAATTCAAAGCTGCTCTTTCAAAGTCTACCATCAGGGATGCGGGGTTTAAATTTCTTTCGGTCTTGAGGAAAGTCCATATTACATCGTAGGTAGCTTCGTTCTTATGCTTTGTGACACAGAACACCAATGGCACTGTTCTTGATTCAGTTAGCAGGGCATGAATAGTGTAGAGTTGGAAACCATCAGGGGCCGAATCAAATGTTCCATCGCAAAACCAATGTAATTTGCTTTCAAGAACATCAAGGTTTTTCGGGGTTGTCATAATCACAATTTCAAGATTCTCGTCTTCGTGTGCCAGAAAGGGCTCTCCTCTCGTCGTTACTTTGAGTTCGTCGGTAATTATATTCCCATCTGGTGCGCTTCTTTGTCGTCGCATCATTCGTGACAGAGTCTCTTTTTTAGGTAGGGCTCCAGCAGCGTCCAAAGGAAAATGCGTTGTTGCATTTTGTATTACAGATGTTGTGCACTCGTCCGACGACCTCGCTCTTTTCTTGATTGCATCAACTGTCTTTAGGGCGGTAAGTCTGGCGGCGCTCGGAGGATGGCTGTGTTCCGTGACAAGTCCTTCTATCACGTCGTTTCTCGTCTTCAAGGACGCATTGCACTGTTTTCTCTTCTCGCATCGCCAGTATGTGTAGCTTCCACTCGTTCTGTTAATTACATACGCATGACCTTGGTGGAGTAGTTTTCTGCCTCCTCTTGAAGTTGCGACGAACTCCATTTCGATGGGAATCAGATAGTTACAACAAATAGTAAAAATCCGCGAACATAGCACAGTTATTCAACACTTTGAAATAAAGCTTTGTGGAATAATTCCACACGACATACAGTGTTCCCTCACAGCAGAGAAGGGAGGGTAGTGAAGTCTGTGACCTGTCCTGCTAGACTGACCACTGTGGTCGTTGGAACTTCCAATGTAAACTGTTGGTAAACTATTGACGAGTATAAGTGCAATTCAGAGCCAATTTTGAATTAATTCTTTTGCATGAATCTGAAGTTAAATAAGTTAAATAAGTTAAATAAGGTAAGGATAAATATACCACATAGGCATGGTGTCCATAGGCATAATGTCCAGTAGGCAAACTGTCCAGTAGGCAAACTGTCCGTAGGCAAACTGTCCGTAGGCAAACTGTCCGGCCACGGTCAGGTACAACATATCTCCCCATCCGTAATATAAGGTGCCTTTACGCGAGTTATGATAAAAGTCGAAAATATGGGCGACATCATGATTTGTGTAAGGGGTGTCTCGAGTTTGCGGATGATGTAGTGAAACATTGTAAAGACTGCCACATGGTATGTGAGCAGTGTAAAAGCCCCAAATGCGAAAGCCGTGTAGTTGAAGCTGAGAAGAGGGATTGTAATGTGTGTAGACGCACATTTTTCAACAATAGCCGTTTTGAGCTCCATAAATCAATTGGCACGTGCAGGAAAATGAGAATCTGTGAATGTGGCATGTTTCACACCTTGAATGGTAGCGGAAATTTGAAGCATAAGTGTGACGAAATTCACTGTTCTACATGCCATGAGAAATATAAGGCGGATAGCGTAAAGCATGTATGTTATATGAAAAACGCAAAGCCTAAAAGCAGCCCTTGTATAACTGTATACAGACATGGGCAAGATACTTGGAAATTGTATCTGAGATACAGATACAAGATACCCAACAAAAATGTATCTGAGATACAGATACAAGATACTCGAAAAAACTGTATCTTCAAGATACAGATACAAGTTACAGATACAAGATACATTTTTAAGATACAAGATACTTTTGAAAGAATAATTATTTGAGTTTAGTTTCACCTGGTGAGCCATGAGCGCACGAGTTGTCTCATTCAATTGTTTATTATTATATTTTCTGGATATAAATAAATGCCAAATCAATGGTACTTCATATCTCAGTATTCATATAGTGATATAACTAAAAGGAAAGCACAAAGTAAATATGTATAAATAATCCTGAAAATTTTTAGGTCTGGAAAAATAAAATAAACCACACTTTTTCAATTTATGTATTTCAAATAAATTGTTAATACAGGTATGCTCAGTTACCTACTCACGAAGAAAAAATAAAGTTTTCCTCATAATAAATATATTTGTAGGAATAAGCAAATATATGTATAATTCCTGATTTTTAATCATGTTAAAACATGCTAAAACCGCGGGATACAAGATGAAACCTGAGTACGTCTGTGCCGAGACTGTGCGCGCAGCGCAACGGTAGTATTCATGTACAAACATGTAACAGCAATCGCCGGCCTGCTTCAACGTGCGTCAGATATGATCATATTTCATGAATAGTTATTAGCGTCTCTATTTAAAAAGTATCTTATGAAAGTATCTTTGAAAGTGTATCCCGGGATACAAGCTACATAACAAAATGTATCTTAGATACTTCTCAAGATCCTCCAAAAATAAAGTATCTAAGATACGTATCTTGTATCTTAAGATACTTTTTGTATCTTAAGATACAAGATACTGCCCATCTCTGACTGTATACTACGATATATAAACATACACGAATGCTGAAACCAAAGAGGTAATTCCACATTTACTTGTAAGCCAGACTATCTGCGACGAGTGTATGGAGATCGAGTATGATGAGTGCAACAAATGTGGTAAACGGACAAACGTTTTTAAAGTGTCTGCAGGAGATTCCCCTGTGAAACTATTTGTGTCCTATATTGTCAAGTTAGCCGACGTTCAAAAAAATTACTGTGTATATTCTTGCCCATAACAAAGCGAAATTTGACACACAGTTCCTTTATAAGGAGCTGCTTGAGCACGAGTCATCTGAGATATTTACAGGTGATCCCTTGAAAAGAGGAAACAAACTTATACAGATGCAAATAAGAGGTAATGTGCAATTTAAAGATACTTTATTATTCACGCCTTGTAAATTAGCAAAGCTACCCAAGGTGATGGGGGTAGCAGCTGAAGTATCAAAAGGTTACTTCCCTTACACATTCCTCACTAGCGAGACTTTGAATTACGTGGGGCTACCTCCACCCAAACATTATTTTAACTATGAATGTATGAGTGCAGATGAACGTGAAGACCTTGATCGATACTACAACAGTTGTAATGAACGTAATCCTTATAATATAGCTGATGAATGTGAACGTTATTGCGTGAATGATGTACGAGTGCTTAGAGTATGTTTCCAAGCCTTTAGAAGAATGTACATTGTACATAGGTCGTTTCAAATGCGATCCGCTGCAAGTCGCAACCACCATTGCGTCACTATGCTTTACGGTGTTCAAGAATAACTTCATGCCTAAAGCCACCTTAACCACTATTCACAGAAACAACCCCCGCAGTTACGGCTACAAGGCTATTTCCTGATTCATACACCTACAGCAGCAGACAGGTGTATACATAAAGCAAGCCCGCAACACGGGTGAAGTACCCATTAAGATTTAACGGATGCTGGTGGCATGGATGCCCCCGTCCTGAGTGCGGAATCGCCGGAGATATCCACGGTAGATCTCCTGCCGACTGTCTTGCATGGACCCGCACCCGCGATCAACTTATAGGGTCCCAGTTCACTCACAAAGTCTTGTGGGAGCATGAATATGATGCACGGATGGAGACAGACGAGGTGTACCGTGAGGAAATAAACACGATCAAGCGTTCAATGGTACTGGATCCTCTCAAATGCGGTGATAGCTTGTTCGGTGGGCGTACAAATCCCTTCAAGCTATACTTTCCACCTACGGAGGGTGTGAAACTTCACTACTACGACTTCTGTTCTTTATACCCATACGTGATGAAGAACAACCCGTACCCCGTGGGTGCTCCTGAGAAATTGGTGGGTCCTAGCCTGCCCTCCATCAATGAATTTTCAAGAAATTTGAATGATCGCTACTTTGGGCTCTCTTTCGTAGACGTGCTCCCCCTCGCGAATTATGGATGCCGATCTTACCCGTCGTCATTGACCACAAGCTCATGTTTCCCCTGTGCGTGAAGTGTGCGGAAGAGAATAACGGTAATTGTAACCATACACCCCACCAGCGTAAGATCAGAGGCGTATATACAAGTCCTGAGCTGGCCCTAGCCGTACGCCATGGGTATAGAATACTGAAGATACATGAGGTTTGGAGGTTTCAGAAGCTACCCAACCTTTTCACACCGTATATAAACGCATTTTTGAAGGATAAGGTTGAGGCATCAGGGTATCCGCGAGGAGTTGACACCGAAGATGAAAAGTCTGCCTATATTCAACGTTACCGCGACCACGAAGGTATACAACTTGATCGCGCCCAAATTAAAGAATCCTGGCAAGCGCTTTAGTGCAAAGTTGTGTCTAAACAGTCTATGGGGAAAATTTGCACAGAATACTGGCAAGGGAACGTTCATTTGGCACAAAGCTATAGCGAAGTCTGGGATTATGCCAACGCACCCGATAAAGAAGTCATGGAAATCGTGAATGTAGGTAATACTTACATAATAAAGTACAACAACACTGAATTGGCCACAGATACCTCAAGGGTTACAAACATTCCTGTAGCCAGCTTCACAACAGCCTACGCCCGCATCAAACTTTGGGGTCTATTGCATTCTCTTGGGCAGAGAGTCTTGTATGCCGATACAGATAGCGTGATATTCACAGCGAGGGAGGGTGAATACATGCCTGCTATTGGTGAATTCCTCGGCGAGCTCACTGATGAGATCAAGGATGAGTATGGGGACAATGCATACGCCGACTCTTTTGTCTCAACAGGACCTAAAACTTATGGGGTACGGGTGAGGATAGGGAATGAAACGAAATATATCGTGAAGGCAAAGGGTATCACGCTTAACCAAGCGAATCGGCGGGTCGTTAACTTTGATTCGCTGAAGGATCTAGTGTGTTTGGACGATGATGAGGGCGAACGGCCTCCCCAACTAGTTGTAGGCACCCACAATTTTCGGGCGCAGAAGCTGGGGGGCGTGAAGGAACTTAGGGGTACAAAGGTGTGCCGTAACACCTATAGGAAACGTTACCAGTTACCTGGTACCTATGATACCGTACCCTTTGGTTACCATAAACTTTGATGGGTCTATTGCTAACTTATTCATCACACATATTTGTAAATATATATGTATTGAGAACAATCTTTGATGTGCCTATTGTTAACTTATTTATTGCACGTATTTCTAAATATATACATGCTGATTATTTCGTTTATTAAATAAATCATGCATCGACTTGTTTTCACTTTGCGTGTGTGCGTGTGTACAGTAAAGTTAGCCCCGCCCACTGTAAGACCGGGGACGTGATTCATCCCGTAGCCTGAGCAGACCTCTGTCCCCGCGTTCTCAGTTGACCTCTGTATACCCTTGAGCTCAGACGTGTATTCTCTCCCGCGTAGAAGAAAATGGCCACCTTTAATATCGCGTGTTCAACATTTATGAAGTGGTATTCAGTAAAGGGCGTAGATGTAGTGGATACTGAAAAACTCCCTATCCCAGCCTCCTTTGACTCTTTTAAGGAAGCATTGAATCGTGCGAAGGGTCAGGCTATTCAAATACTCTACGGATATTCTGGCGAGGGGGTTGTAGGATTTCGCAGTACAGACGATGTACTGAAGTATGTTGTAGAACTAAGCTTTATAAAGGCACACGTGCACCGCGTGGTAGAAGAAGCGGCACGCTCAGAAGCTAAACAACAGTTATGGGTAGTGAGCCTTGTGGATGAGTGGTGTGATAAACGGTATTATATCATGCTACACCATGTCGATTACTCATACCCTACGACTGAAAATGTGAATCTCGTTATCATGGACAATCTTAAGTATTTTTACCACTACATTAATATATATCATGATGAGGTTTGTAGTGAGGTTGTGGCTAAAGGGTTATGTGAGTTTTTAACAGATTTTAGAGATGAGTATCGCCTGTTAAATAAAAAGCCTAAATATGAACATATGTTTCTCTCTAACAGCGCCCCGCAGTGTGAAGATTTTTAGGAGAGATAAAACATTATAAAATGTGCCTAGTTCATGAAATTTACCCTGAGGGAAACTGTCTGGTGCGTATTCGGGGGAGTGGTAGTGATAAAACGTTAAAACCGAAATTAGTTCTTGTACCGGAAAATTTCTCAAAACGCCTACCCAGTATAATGGGGTACAACAATTCATGTTGGGCCAGCTCCGCACAGGTTTCATTAGATTATGGTGCGACTCGCACCTCACGGATCATACGGGTTCGAACAAACCCATTCACGTATCATCAGGGTGAGTCAACCGCCCATCGAACCGTTCCTGCCTACCTGCGTGCCTCACGCGGCTCATAGTCTCTCAGAGCTTGCACCGAGTGGATGTGCCATAGTCATCTCGATGAATACGATGGAACTCCCTTTGAGAAGCATTCTCAACGCCTCGTACGACGTCTCCGTGACGAAGTCGTTGCGTGTGTTCAGGCGGGAAACCGGCACCATTAACTGTGTGCTTGAAACGAACAGTAGACCTGCGAGCAAGCGCAACGTTATTTATTTAAATCTTGAGGAGATGCATAAAATCTTCGCGGTAGTTGAGAGGTGGGCTGAGGACCGCTATAAAATACCAGCTGACGTAGGTATAATAAGAGAGGTGATTAGTGAAGCCTCCTCATATACCGTTGTTTGTACATTGAGTGTAAATAACAATCAACCATGCGTTGATATACGATTGATGTGGAAGAACACGGCTGATAATGGCGTTCTTGTTCCTACACGAAACCGTTTCATCCTCGACAGAATGTTTGAGATCGTTGGATTCCGTAAGCTGAAGCCTATATTAGACACACGTATCTCAGACATGATTTACTTTGACACAATACTTGAGTACGCTTACACCGCTCTGCTCGACGGATTTGTTGAATGTAGGAATGTGCAGGGAGAGAACGGGCTAGATCTGGATGCGTATTTAAAAGGCTTAGACTCTTCGAAATATCCCGAGCTTTGGTACAAAACGCTTGAGAGGTACAGAGCTGAGCTCGCCTACACTGTTCACCCTGAAGAACTGTACCTCTATATAGTAGATAGCTGCCGTTACGACTTGGAAGATTATTTCAATTGCTGCTATGCCGGGTGAAGAAGAGTTCACGATTGAAAAGTTCGGTACGTTAAGAAAAAACCCTCGATTGGAAAGGCATGATTATAAGCTTGTATTTAATGACATAGTTAACGATGACGTTTTTGCGCGTGCTTTTGATTGCGTTCTAGTGGCGCTTAAAGACAACTTACCTGCCGAGTGTAAAGTGGGTACAAAAATAGTGTTGAATGATATGAAAGCCTTTACATCGAATATAAACCGCCGTATCAGTTAACGGCGAGTTGATGCTTGAGCGGTTTTCCCACATCGCGCAGAGTAATGCCGATGTTGATGTAGCATCAATCAGCATTGAATTTACCGTTTTGTACCGTAGAACGTAAAGACAATATATATATTTTTACTGTAATATTTTGCTAATACTGCGTTTTGTACGATTATATATAATTAATATAAATATATATATTTTTTTCTAATATTTGGTTAATACTATGTTTTGTACAATATTTGTACTAATATTTGATAATATAACTTTTGATAACTATATATTTTTCTAATATTTGATTAATACTGTGCTTTGTATGATTATATATTTTCCACGTTTTGTACGACTATATATAATATAAATATATATTTTTCTAATATTTAGTTAATACTATGATTTGCATGATTATATATTCCCCGTTCTATTATTTGATCATATATATATATCCTATTGAATATCCAATAATTAATAAACAGAACGTTGTAATGGTGTTTTATTTATTCCTTGAACACGTTTATATCATTTTCTAAAACAGAGTAATTGAATAGATAAGTAACGAGGCTGACAGCTCAGCCAACTGTAACATAAGCTTATTTAAAATAAATAACGAATCTGGCAACTCAGCAGCCAACTGGCTGAATAATAATTATATATGGCGTTGTCTGGCAACTCACCCGACTGGCTGTTTGGGACCATATAAGAGGCGGCGGGCGGCCGACGGTCATATGCGTCCGACAGCTGTCGGATTAAGGATCTCCTCTTCCTCTCTTGCTATCTCTTTCTGCTCTTTTTGGGGGTGAGGAAGCCCCTTCCTCCCCAAAGAGGCGTCCTTAGGTTAGGTATGCCCCTTTCGGGGGTTCAGCTTAGGGGAGAACTCCGCCTCCAAGTTGCATACCCCTTGCAATCCCCTTTTGGGGTTGGCAACAAAGGCCGGTACTCTCACTCTCTCTTTCTTTTTTTGCAACAAAGGGGGTTGGGGGGTGGCACCCTTGCAACAAAGAGGGGGTGGCACTCTTGCAACATAGGGGGTGTGTGGCGCTCTTGCAACAAAGGGGTGTGGGGGTGTGGCGCTCTTGCAACATTACATAATATTATGCAACATTTCTGCACTCGTCCATTTTGACACCATACTACTAGGACGAAACAAAAATGAGTATATTAATGAACGAAGTGTAGTTTACGAGATTCCGTGTAATGGCTGTTCTGCCGTTTATTATGGGAGTCAGGGCGCGGCTTACCAAAAAACACTATATGAACATAGAGCAGACATGCGTCTACATCGAACATCTAACTCACTCGTCTTGCACAGGTAGGTACGGACACCTGCCAAACTGGCAAGAAGCTAAGATCATTCATAAAGGACTAGATAAGGGGATGAGGAAAGTAATTGAAGCTGCTTATATAACGCCAGGAAACGTGGTAATTCATAGAGAAGGATTTATGTGTTTAGCCGAATTAACGGGAAAAATTATGGTGAAATTAGCAGAAAGGGGCGGGGGCCAAGGAGCATCAACAGTAGCCAGCCAATCAGGTGAAGCCACGAATGTTCGTCTAATAGGATTGGAAAAGATCGTCTGCATTTAAATATTGTGTTTAACTCGTGTTGTCATTCTGTGTAAGCAAGGCTTTGTTCCGAAACGTAACGGAATATAACTCCATCTCTTATCTCTGTCTTTTTCTACCACCCTCATATATATATATATATTAAATAAACAGAGCAATGTAGGTGTTTTATTTCAGCCTTTACGCTTTTTTTTTTTTTGGTGTGTGTGTGTGTGTGTGATATGGTGATATGGCTGTGTGCGTGTTCAAAGGAAAGCTGCAAAGCCATCACCACCATAACTGTATTCATAAGTCTGTCAGGAGAAGCGTGGAGCCTGCATTTTATTTCACGAACTTGCCGTGGAAGGAAGTGCCGTTCCAGTTACAATATATATACATATATAAATATATCAAAGCTATTGACTTCTCCTTAGGGAAACGGAGCTTACAGATAAAAAGAAGGACCAACACAACAGCACACATTTTTGTTTATTTTTGTACTTCAGACGTTTCGACAAAGCTTTTGCCATCATCAATGAATTAGAAACGTTGTAAAGTCCGTACTAACCGTCCCCTCAGTAACCCACCACAATCCGCAATTAGAAACCATAGTAATGATAACAACCATCCCCTTTCCAAAGCTCAGTTCGAAATTTTAACAAGAACCAATAACCTTACAGAACTTCGAATTTTAGAATCTTTGTACATCTACAGAAACAAACCCTCCATTAACAACAATAATTCATCTTACAAGTTACAGCTCTTCTAACGAACCAACCAACCTACTTTCATAGATATATTATACCTTCCAATGTAACTGACATTCACACAGTTTTCTCTCAGTATCTGCCGAATATGCAGGTTGACGTAATTATTGTGTATTTACCAGTTGAGGTAATTTTAATTTAATTTAATTTTAATAATTTTAATTCATTTTTGTATTGATGTAATTTTAATTATTTATTCTTATTTTGTTTTAAGGTTTTAAGGTTTATAATTCACTGATAATGACAAAAAATTTGTCGAAACGTCTGAAGTACAAAAATAAACGAAAAGGTTTGCTGTTGTATTGGTCCTTCTTTTCATATATATATATATATATATATATATATATATACAGGGCCGACGAGAGCTCTCACGGGCCCCAGGGAAGGATTGGTATATGGGACCCCCTGTTTACTCGGTATTTTATTATGAATGTTTTTTGTATACCTAACAAGCAAACTGATATGTCCAAGTCACTATTCAAAACATACAGTATGAATAAACAACGAGACGAAAATTACCATTTTATTTTTTGAATCAATTATATTAATTCTGTCACCATACAATTTAAAAATGCAGTACCAGTCCATGCAGGCAAGACAATTGTTCTGCAAAATTTTCATAATTAGAAGTGTACTGTCTTTGCCTTCTCTCTAGCAAAGTGGTAAATGATTCTGATGAAATTTAAAGTACGGGCTAACCACCTTTCAATTATAATGGTTCCCAGATCTGTCAGTCTTGGACATTGGTGGACCGAAGATAATATTTTATCTGTTTCAGTTTGACTATGATAATCTCTATAAAATGTATGTTCATTAATTATATTTCCTCTCTGTTATTTAATCAATTGTTTTATTAATATTTTTAGATTTTATCACCCCCTCTTTCCGGGCCCCATAGAGGTCGGGGTCCCGGGGATTTATCCCGGCTTCCCTGCCCTCTCGGCGGCCCTATATATATATATATATATATATATATATATATAAAAGCCTATAAACTAACACGACTGGCCGTACCGACTGGTAGTGATCCAAAGCCGTTCAGGATGGCTAGGGAAGGCCCCATTATGCTCCAAGACGCTACAGCAGCGAGAAGTGCTTCCCTCCAGTTATGCCTTCATAAAACCATTTATTTTATTATCCTTTTAAACACATACATACATACATACAGACAGGGCCGGATTAAGACCTTTAGAGGCCCTAAGCACTTAAAAGATTTTGGTGCCCCATATATATGTAATTCAAAATATAAACAAAAATAAACCATAAAATAAAATTTTATTTTTTGAAATGAAACAAAACTTACAGTAAGATGGAAAATAATGTTTATTTTTGTATATTTCCACTTCATTTATATTTGAAAAGTTTTCTCCTACTTTTTTTAATTGCAAAGTCTTTGATCAGATCCTCAAAACTAATCTTACGTAACACATCTGCTTCTATACTTAGTAGAGATAAGGCATCCAGCCTGCCTTGTTGCATAGTTGTTCTGTTGGTATTTTTAATATACTTCAACTGAGAAAATGAACGCTCAGCTGAGCAATTTGTGACCATTAATGTTAAAAATATACGAAAGGCAATTTCTACATTTGGGAAGGCACACTCAATATTGTCTTCTACAATTATTTTATAAAGTTCAGCATGACTGAATCTTGTTTTTACATTTACTATAGCACACGAAAATATTTAATCTATATGTATTTTTAATATGGCGCTCAAAGATTTGATATAAACAAAATAATAACGCAAAGCGTAAAGTGTGTGATTACAACGAAATATATTTATTCTCTCAAAAGGGTTGTTGTTCACTACAAATTCAAACAATGAAAAAAAATAAATACTATATATAATATATATAATTCAGTTTTCAACAGCTTATAGGCTATAAGCCGCGATTATAATAGTATAATAAATCCATGGTAAATCCGAAAATGGAAAATTTCTGTGGTGCCCCCCTTCCCTTGATGCCCTAAGCACGGGCTTATTTTGCTTAATGGTTAATCCGGCCCTGCATACAGACATACATACAAAACATACAAACAGTCATATACTTACATGTAAACACACAACAATTATACACTTACATGTAGGCTAGGTTACCCTACTCCCTCCTTGAAGGGTCTACCTCAGACCCTCATTCATGCATAACCCTCTCCTCCCTTCATGCATAATCCCCTCCCCCTCTCCCCATGGCACTGTTGCAGCGTTGCATGGTTCTGTTGCATTTATTGATTATATTACGTAAAAAACATTCCCAACACAGAACACCGACACAAAGTCCCTCCCTACCGCCCAAAACACCCTTACAGTCAACGACTCTTCCTGCTCCGTCTTCGCGAGTACCCGAGTCACTAGCCACCGCTTCCACTACACATCCACCACACCCACTTCGTCCCCCGGACAGACCCTCGGTCAAACCAAAGGTGAGACCTAAATTACTCTTCTGGAAGTACCTACCACATCGTCCCTGGTGCTGTAGTCGAAACATTACCTGATGGCCATTTTCTGAAAGGCCATCTGGATGTTACTTTCGACTTACGAGCCCCACACGCTATCTTTCTCACCCTCATCGCCTGCCAACGAAAACTACTTTCCCATGCTACAGCTGTTGCGAAGGCGCCCATCCAGTCCCCATACTATGATCCGACTAGACAGTTCACGACATATAAACAAATACTCTCCTCCACCTGTGCCCACACCTTAGAAAATATACACGCTACACAATACAAGCTCAACGATACGCTGGCCTACCTTGGATTCAGCAGTATCGTCCAAACAACTCCTCAAAGCGTACTAAACGCGGCTTCTTTGATCTTGGCTGGCAGTTGCTGAAAACCATTTTTGGCGTCGCTATCTCGGCAGACGTGCGCACCGTCTTCGTGGCAAAACGGAATTATCACTTTTTACGCAACCTCACTACACACCTTCACAAGCTGGATTCCTTAATTGCTTTGCAGCGCAGAAGTTACAACCAAATTGAATACGTTCACCTTTTAAACCTCCAAATCACTGTCGTTGATAAGTATATCGATGAAGTTCATGAGACACATCAAATCGTTATGGCCGCGTTTAACGCTGCCATGTTAAAACAGACACCCCATTCACTAATTCCTTTTAATACCCCAAATAAATTAATAACCAAGCCAGTAAGGAACTAGCTTTAACCCCAAACTACCCTTTACACCCACCTAACGCCCATCATTTTCTAGACCTCACCTGGACTCTACCTGGCAGCGTTTCATACTCCATTATTACCGTTATACCCTTCTTCGATGCTCAAGTCTTCGACACATACCTATTTCATCCCTTTCCCACTGTCTACTCTTTATAGGAAAATGTGAAATGTTTCATCTTGCACGCTGAACACCCACACTTTTTTCTCTCTAAAACCTTACAACAATATACTATGTTTACCACTCGTGACATTACACATTGCAGGACACATATCTCTACTAAATTCCTATTTAATGCTATTACAAAATTCCTCCAATCCAAATTGTACTTTCCCACCATTCGACTCCTCCATCCCCGTTCAACTACAAATAAGTTCTGATCTCCTCCTGTCTATCCCCAACAAACGTGAAGCAACCCTGTACGGTCCGAACAACCGTAGTATGATACAATTAGATCCAGTTAGTAGTATTCTCCCCGGTTGTTCTATAATTACCTCTAGTTTTATGTCATCAAACTCCAATTCCTATTTTCAACCTCTCTCTATCCTCTGTAACTCTCGTACCACCATTCAACTATCCCCCTTGGGCTCAGCAATTGGATCGCATCAGTGCAACCCTCCAAGAAAGCTCTCATGTCTTATCCCACGTTCAGTCCGTCACCTACGGTAATGTCTCCACTTTTATGCTAATCCTAATTACACTGGCCAACAAAATGAAACTTTTTTTTCTCATCACAAACATGATCACACTTTTCTTAATGCATTTTTCGCGCTGATTCCGAATCTGGTTTTATTGTTTTTCTAGCACGTATAGTTATATAGATACACTGGTTTTGATATTTTTAAGTTTTTGATATTGCTATAAGAAACTTTATGGATGTATAGCTCACACTTAGGAATGCTAAACAACAAATACATCATATACCTTATTCAATGTACTTATAAATAAAGAATATATACATTATTTTATTAAAAGCGCTGTGAGTGTGATTTCCTTTTGTAAATTTGGCCTGGATTGTCACGATACAGCATCCAACAATGGTCCGTCATCATGCTTTCATTCCAATATCCTTGGTAGCGCTTCTCCATCATCTGAATATCTTGATGGAAGCGCTCTCCTTGCTCGTCACTCACTGCACCAAGGTTTTCAGGAAAGAAATCTAAGTGGGAATGCAGGAAGTGAATTTTTAACGACATTCGACACTCCATTTCTTTGAAGGCATCAAGGAGGTTCTTGACTCCATCCTTATACGCAGGTGACTTGTTGCTTCCAAGAAAGTTTTCACATATCCATTTGAACGCCAGCCAAGCCTTCAATTCCAGCGGACTTAGGACTTTTTCAAATTCAGTGTCATTCAAAACCTCCCTTATTTGTGGTCCAACAAAAATTCCTTCCTTCAATTTTGCTGCAGTAACCTTCGGAAATTTCCTTGAAAGGTATTGGAACCCTTCAGAATTGACTTTACCCATTGCTTTAACAAAATTCTTCATTAAACCAAGTTTAATGTGAAGAGGTGGCAGATAGATCTTTTGGGGATCCACTAAAGGGACAGACTGGACATTGCTTATCCCTAGTGGGACATATGTATACCTAAGCGGCCAGTCACTTTTGGTGTAATGTTCTATAGTGGCGCGACTGTCCCACAGGCAAAGGAAACAACAAAATTTTGTGAATCCTGACTGCATACCCATAAGCATTCCTATAACTTTTAGATCGCCACAAACATTCCATTGATGAATGTCGTATTTGATTGCCTTTAGTATATCCATATTGTCGTATGTCTCTTTTAGATGGACGAAATGGGCAATGGGGATGGATGGCATTATATTACCATTATGCAAAAGAACTGCTTTCAGGCTTCTCTGCGACGAATCAATAAAGAGGCGCCACTCAGATGCCACATACGTCTGAGATATGGCTGTAAATAGTCATTGATGTCATGGCAATAACAGAGAGGACCGTCTACTGAAAAGAATGCTGTTAATTCAAAATTCCGCTTTCGGTAGTAACTAATACGACCATTGTTCTCAAGTAAATTGTTCTCCTTTAGTCTTGAGGCGAGAAGCTCTGATTTCTCTTTAGACAGCGATAAGTCTCTAACAAGATCATTCAACTGCTTTCAGGCTTCTCTGCGACGAATCAATAAAGAGGCGCCACTCAGATGCCACATACGTCTGAGATATGGCTGTAAATAGTCCATTGATGTCATGGCAATAACAGAGAGGACCGTCTACTGAAAAGAATGCTGTTAATTCAAAATTCCGCTTTCGGTAGTAACTAATACGAACATTGTTCTCAAGTAAATTGTTCTCCTTTAGTCTTGAGGCGAGAAGCTCTGATTTCTCTTTAGACAGCGATAAGTCTCTAACAAGATCATTCAACTGTCCTTGGGTTAACTTTTTAGGCTCTAAATGTCTACCTTCTAAAGTGTACTCTTGTTCTGTAGATGGTCCGGAAACGCCAGTTGCACCTTCATCACTTTCCATGTCATCTATGATAGAATCTAGCCTATCACTTGTGGGAATTGGAATGGGCAATGTTTCATCATGTTTTACTGGTCTACGTGCTGAATCCAAGTTTGGATATACAATCTGGTGTTTGTTCTTGGCAGAAAACCCCATTAAGTTCACACTACAAAAATAACAGTCTTCATGATGATCTCTCGGCTCCCTCCATATCATGGGTATGGCAAATGGCATTGAAGCTTTCTTTTTGTTAAGCCAATCACGTAATCCATTTGAACAGCCAGAACAGATTTGATGTGGCGCCCATGGTTTATCTTGGTCACCTAGATGGCAACCAAAGTATAGCTTGTATATTTTCTTAATGTCGGTTGTAATACTTCGTCGCTGTGTTTTAGTTGTCAACTGGCCGCATACGAAACAGAACTTGTCGGGGTCATTCTTACATTGTCGAGGCATGTTGACTGACCTGAGCAAACTATAAATTAAAAAAAAATGTACACCAACTTGACACAACAAGTTCTTGGACTGGACTGATCTTTTGACACACAAAGCACGGCGTTGTTGCCTGAATCACAATGCTGCTAGACGTAAAAACTCACACCTGAAATACATAAGATGTATAATTAAGATAATTGAAATAAATAAGATGAATAAACTAAAAAAACACTATAAAATAAACACAATCAAATGTTGAAATATTAGTATTTTGCCTATTTAAAATGGTTAAATCTGTGTAGTTATATATATGCCTTCATCTTGAAAACTATACGTGCTAGAAAAAATCTGAATGCAGTTTTGGAATCAGCGTGGAAAATGCTACCCAGCCACCACAAATTTTACTCTGATGAAAAATCTTTGTTGACCAGTGTTATCATCATCTTGCCTACTTCCGAGTCGTCGCCTTCAGAAGAAGCACCGGACGGTTTGCTCTAATCTTTGGCCACCCGTCAGCTGTCATTATACCGAGAACCAAAATTTAATTAGTTAGTTAGCTCGTTGATGTTTTTTTGCTTAATGTTGCTTAATCAAATTATTTTTTGTTACTTGTCACTTCCACACAAGGGGAGGTAGTGTCCCGTAGTAAAAAACTCTACGGTCCAAAACGAGTTCGTCTCGGACGAATGGCGTTCTAATGTTGAATCTTTCATATATGGAATAACCCCATGTAATCCGGAGTAACCCCATGTAATCCGGAGTAACCCCTTGTAATCCCATGTAATCTCAAATAATCCTCCCTGTAATCTCAAAATCATTAAATGCGATACATACTGTATATGAAAATATGCTCATCGCATGAATTCTTCGATCCCCACCTCCGTCACCGTCAGCATCACGCCATGCAAGGCGAGCGTCAAATAAACATTTATTTTTTTTATTTTTTTTTAGTTAAATTTTACTAAAATTCTTTTACTATTCCCATAGATAAAGCATAATTGTGTCAACTCATATACCGCCCGTCTTCTCTTATCCTAATCCAATTAGACACCAAATTTCAGCTGCCTCTGATCAGTATTTATCCTATTCTACAAAATCACTTAAATTGATTTTCTCGACTATAAAATTCAGTTGCGCTTTATAATTTCCTTCCGAACCGATTCCCTTTTGAAGGGGGCTTAACCCTACCTTAATGCCGCCATCCTGGCGCCTCCAGGCACTACAATTATGCTTTATTATCAAAATAAAAATGTAGACTTCGCAGAAACTATTTCAATCTTGAATGGTTCATCCCCGGAACTCCTCAGAGTCAAAATTTCCCAATCGCGGCTGTAAATTGAATTTACCTCCGCCCAAATCTGAATGTCAAGAACTATCATAGGCGCTTGCTGATAAACTCCTCCCGTAAGAGGGTGACCCTTAGTTTACCTCGTCTCCGCCTACCCCGAGGTCTTAAAAACCCTGAGAGCGCCGGCAACGAGGTTCTTTGCTCTCTCGTTACTTCCAACCACGCAAGCTCTGTGATTAATTGTGCAGTGGCACTACCTCGTCTTAATCTAATTAAACCCGTTTTATAAATAATCAAACTCTGCCGTAGATTGTACTTAAGAAAAGAAATAGTGTAATTTGTTCATTATGCTTCTTAACTAATTTTAAGATTTTTATATTAAGCTTCACATTGCAAATTAGTTAAATTTCACTTTTTAATTTAACCAAATTTATTTTTACCCATTAAAAGATTGTGAAATCGAAGTAATTAATAAAAATCCTGTAATAGTGAACTTCGTTGTTTCCATTCACCGTGAAACTCAATATAGATACATATACAGGGCGTCCCAAAAAAATGTATACACACTTTAACAGCTGATAGCTCAATTGATGTTTCTTTCTTTCCAAGTTAAACCCATTAGAATTAATAATGGCAGTCAGACTAAGCTTTGAACAAAGGAAATTCATTCTAAAATGCTACTGGAAGTGTGAAAACGCAGTTGAAGTGCAGAGACAGTTTAGGAGGGAGTTTCAAACAGATCCACCAACGCGACTTACCATCACTCGAATTAGAGATAAGTTTGAAGCCGATGGAACTGTTCAGAATGTCCACAAGAAGCGTTCCGGAAGACCACGGACATCGACAAGCCCCACAAAGCAAGAAAGAGTACTGGAAACGTATCACCAAAGTCCAAGAAAATCTGTGCGGCAAGCGAGTCGTGAGGTAGGAATTTCAGAATCGTCTGTCCAACGCATTTTGAAGCGCTGTCAATGGAAAAGTTACATTCCAAGATTAGTCCATGCTATTAATGAAGATGATCCGGACCGAAGAGTGGAGTATTGCGAGTGGTACTTGGCACGATGTGGATGTGGATTGGACGAAGGGGTTTCGTAGAATACCCTCCGCGTTCACCAGACCTCACACCACTAGACTTTTTTTATGGGGATACTTAAAAGACAAAGTCTACGCTATAAAACCTGCAACAGTCGCTGAATTGAGAGCAGCCATTGAACGAGAATGCACACAAATACCAAACGAAATGTTTCGTGATGTTTGCGATTCCATTGCTTCGCGTTATCAGCAGTGCCTGGACCAGAACGGACGTCAGTTTGAAAACAGGCGTTGACAAAACAATTAAATAATGTCTGTAGATTCTATTACATTTTGAAAATGAAATGTATTTTAATAAACACTGCCTTTATAAGTATTTAAAGTGTGTATACATTTTTTGGGACGCCCTGTATATACTTATTAAGCCGAGTCGAAATTTTATATTGAAAAGATACATATTGTGAGAGGTTTGAATGGAACACAGGAACCCCCTCATAAATTATTTTCGCTGTTTAAAGCATTTTACCCCTGGCACAATTTTTAACTTTTTGACCTACAGTATATTGAAGAATATTCCATTTATACGAGACTTGCTCTACATTCAGGTTTTTTGATAACATAAAACTTTATTAACGTATAATATTTTATTTAATAATGTACAGTATTAGGAAAATTAATTAAGTACAACAATATATTCAGAAGAAAAAATTAGAGGCATAATAAATGTGCTAAAATTCAATTCACTTTTTTTGTTCCTTATCACATCAAAAAGGAAGAAATTTTCAATATCATTAGGAAATTTTATTTCATATGTTTCTTACTTATTCCATTGGGCCTTCCATTCAAACTTGGGCAGTTTTCGCCTTGATTCTAATGAGTTTAAGATAAACTTTTGACGGTTGTCATATCCTATTCTTTCCTGACATGCCTTTGTTACTAGGTTTACTGCCCTTTCCACACTTTGACTGTGGCATGGAAAAGAAGCTATCTCCAGTGACTTAAATCGAGCCTGTAGTAGCTCATCGTAGCTGAAATTGTTTAGCAGCGGTGGAGGAGTAATGATCTCTTTTTGCCAATGGATCATCTCGGTGTAGTCAGTAGATTGGAAATTGAGGGTTCGAGGTAACTCAAAGTTTCTGGTACCTGAAAATCCTGTTCTTGAAAGGATGATTTTCTGAATAGCTTGCTCCCTAATTTCTAGTCTCTTGTCAGTTACCATTAATATGAGTATATTTTCTGGGTGGGCAAAGTAGGCGTTATTCTTTAATACTGGTTCTATGATTGATCTATGTTGTTCATCTAAATTTCGAAGCAAGCACATTAAATGCCAAAAGTTATATGCACCATCAGTTGCATTAGGATGAGATTTTATCCAAAACCAACCTGGAGCATAGAACTGCATAATAATCTTGACTATATCTTGAAGGTTTTTATCGGATTTGGCGTTGAGATATACCGGGTGTCCGAGAATTATCTGTACAAGTTTTGGCTGTTATTAAAAGTCAACCATGAAGTGTAGAAATTCAAGTGTTGTCCCATTTTACAGAGAAACTCATTAAGTTTTTTCTGATAACAGGTTTTGACAAGTTTTTTCTTTTTTGTACGCGGGTGACAGACATTGATGATTTAAAAGCAAGAATCACAGCTGCTATTGAGCGAATTGATGTGGATATGCTGCAGCGTACATGGCAACATTTGGATTATCGATTGGATGTTTTGCGAATCACTGATGGTGCACATATCGAATGTTTGTAACAACGTTACTTTAATAAAAGAAACTTTTGAAAATACAGATTCTAAATAATCTTCTTTAAGAATTTTATGTGTTATCAAGAATTTTATTAAAAGATGAAATTGTACAGATAATTTTCGGACACACTGGAATTTCGAAAAAACTTGTAAAAACTTGGTATCAGAAAAAACTTAATGAGATTCTCTGTAAAATGGGACAAGACTGGAATTTCTACACTTCATGGTTGACTTTTAATAACAGCCAAAACTTGTACAGATAATTCTCGGACAACCTGTATAATCGGCGGACTCTGTTGGCTAAAGTTAGCCAGCGAGCATGGTGAAGGGTACCTGGGGATCGAGTGAACAGATCCTGAGAAGTGTCTCCAGTTTGCACTGCCAGACACATATCATAGAGATATTTTTTATCACTGCGTAGCTCCTTCACAACATTTGCTGGAATTTCTTTAATGTTTCCCTTTACGCGAGAATATTTGACTACCTCCAATTTTGTTAAATCTGTTTTCAGTTTATTCCCAGTTGAACACACAAAAGTATTTGGACCTGTTGTTTTACTATGAATGGCTTTGTAGACGTGCATAAAAGGTAGTTCATTCAAATGCAAGAGGCACACCAACCACTGCACTGGTCTATTAAGATGAATTTCAACCAGTTTTATGGCTCCACCAATTTTTACTGTATTTACAGGAGTACCATCACACAGTAAAGCTTTGACAGTATCTGTGCTATTCGAGTCTATAATAATAGCTATCAACTCTTCTGCTATGCAGCGAGCATTTCCACTATCTGGTGGGTGTGACATGGTCTACATAGATGCTTCCAGGTTCTTTCACAATAACATAGTGTTCTTCTTTTATCTTTCCACTTTTAGTTAATGTGTTATTTTTCCTTCCATCAAATCCAAGGCACTCCACCTTCAGATTTTCGGATTTAAGCCTAAAAGTATTTGTTTCACCCATGCGATTTCTTTCTCTTTCTAATTTCTTTCTGTCAAGCATGTTGGTGTGGTTAAGGTTCCCCATATCTTTTAAAGCTGCATTGACTATTGCAGCTGCAGTTCTACAACTTACACGATAACGATCTGCTGTTAATTCTAGGTTTTTATAGGAGTGCCTGTTCTGAATATTCTCAGTCAATTCTAAATCGGCCTCATAATCTACATCCTGACTATCTGAATCTACATCCATGTCTTCTTCGGTATTTACTATAAATTCTGATGGTAAAACATTGGTGGCTTCAGTCATTTCTTCTTGTGCTTTCAGTTGACGGTTTTGTGCTTCTTGGGTTCTTGCTAAAGATCTCATCTTTGTTGAACTAGCTGTGCGATCAATTGGTCCTAACTGATTTTTTTCTTTGTTTTTGACACACAAAAGACTCCCATTTTGCCATTGGTATTTTATCTTTACACCTGCAAGATTTCCTATCAATTCCCTTATCATAGCATTCAAAAGAAGATATATCAAACATTTCATCATACTGAGCTACTTTTAAGGCAAAACTTTCATTTCTTCGATGTAACAGTACCTTGTTCAATTTTGAGGCTTCTTCTATTAGTCGACTTCTATTAGTCGACACCTTTAGTGTTAATCGTAGGAAAAGAAAATTTCATCCAAATTTCTTCAATATCTTTTACAACAACCTTGTAACAATCATTAGCAGTTGCTGATCCTTTTGATTTAGCTTCTTCACGACGGCGCCCAAAAAGGTGGTGTCTCACAACATCTGCTTTTGAAGGAGTCATGGCTGCTGGGAATTCCGTAGGATATCCAAAGCCTGCATTTGAGGACTTGCTTCTAGTAGTCATAGTTTATATTCAGAAGTAAAATCAAATTATGTTATTTATAATTTATGATAATTCAAATTATAATTAAAGCAAATGCAAATTATTTCTATTTATCTGAAAAATTATTTCTATTTATAATTTATCTGAAACATAAAAATATCAAGCATTAAACAACCAACTTATCATGTAACATAGAACAACATTAAACATATGCAAATATGAAGGTAAAAAAGGGAGGAGGGGCATGTGATAGGGGTAGTATGGTAGCACATGCTTGATTTTTTAATAGTTTGTGAAAGTGATGAAAAAAACCTTCTCACATCGTGTACTTTTTAAGAAATAAAATTTTTTCCCATTTAAATATATGCAAATATGAGGGTAAAAAAGGGGGGGGGATATGTGCTAGGGGTAGCAGGGGTAGCACATGCTTGATATTTTGATATTTTGTTAAGATGATAAAATGAAACTTCTCACATAGTGTACTTTTTAAGAAATAAAAAATTTCCCATTTTCGACCCGGCCTAATACTTATATATATCTCGTCATAGTGTTTTCTCCAGAAGTCCCGACTGTACTTCGTGAAAAGAAATCAGGAAGCACTTGATGGTAACCTTCCGAAACTTTACAACTAATCGAGGTACGAGTGGTCAGTAGAAACAAAAATACAGGAAAAGGCGTGTGAGCCTGGTGCGTCCATTAGGGTCGACGTGAGACGTGACCAAAGAGGTTTTTTTCTTCGGAGTTCTCGTAACCCAACAGTGACGTTGTCAATCATCCTCCGGATACAACTCCGACTCCAACGAAGGGACCACCTCTGGAATTCGAGTCCATCGTCGTCTTCTTAGTCCAGTAGCTACTAAGAAAAGTGATTTTAGTAATATTGTTAACTTTTCGTCCCGTAAGCTAAACATCAATACGAAATGTGCGTTAGGTTATGGCTTAGAATTCTCTGTTCCAAAAAAGCCTAGCAGCGTACTGATTGCCAAATCTTTTATCAATTTTGAAAAAAGTAATATATGCGAAAGTGAAGTGACTTTAGCCAAACAAAGGTGGTGTGTATAGTGCTTTTAATACGAGGTATGAATCGAATTATCCTTTGAGGTTTGAAAAAGCTCTAAAAACACTTAAAAATAACGATTCATTATATATTACTAAGGCGGACAGTAGCATGGGCTCAAAAGGAGAGAGTGCAATGCAATTGCAAATGTTGCATAAGTTATGCAACAACGGGGGGGAATGTTGCAGGAGCAACAAGGGATATTATGCAACTTGGAGGCGGAGTTATCCCCCAAGAGAAAGAGAGGAGAAGGAGAGAGAGGGGGAGAGGTGTTCGCCTGGCAGAAGCTAAGCGCATATTAAGACTTCAGCCGAGCGGGCGTTGTCTTAATATGTTCCTAATCAGCCAGTTGGCTTATCTGGCTGAGCTGTTAGATTGCGCTATTTATTTAATTAAAGCATATATTCTAGCTTAACCAGCCAGTTCACTTAGAAGGCGTAAATAGCTTGTTCAGGCGTACATTATTGAGTTGCGAGGTTGCGTTTATTTATTTAATTAAAGCATATATTCTGGCTTAAACAGCCAGTTAACTTAGAAGGCGTAATTGGCTTGTTCAGTTGTACATTATTAGGGTTGCCAGATTGTGCTAGCCATATATATTTGGCAGTTGGTTTAGAAATCCGTTTTAGAAAGCAGCCATTTGCTATAATTAAATGTCGTGTACAGCCAAAAGAATTAAATAAAACACCATTACATCATTCTGTTTATTTAGACGAATTAATGGATTCAATTTCACGAAATATATAGAAAATAAATATACAATGGAATATATATGATAAAAAATAATAATAGCATAAGAAATACGAACGATGAATATATAATGAAAGTAAATATACAATGGAATATATATGATCAAAAAATAATATCATAAGAAATACGAACGAGAAATATATAATAAAAAATATACAAAATGTTATAGTATAACCATCAATATATTAGTACAAAAAAAAAAAAAAAAAAATATATATATATATATATATGTACAGAGTTATATTAAATAATTAAATATATTGAAAATAATAATATACAAAACGTATAATCAATTGCATATTAGTACAGGAAATATATATATATATATATATATATATATATATATATATATATATATATATATACATATACATATATACATATATATATATATACACACATACACTTAAATAATTAAATAAATAAATATACAACAAAATGCTTTATGTTCTGCGGCGCAAAACGCTAAACTCACACGTAATCGAGTCTACATTCACATCGTTATTACTTTGCACTTCACGATAAAACCGTCCGAGCAATACTTCACCGCTCAAGTTATACGGATGCCTATACTCGACATAAATGGCTTTCATATCGTTCAATACTATTTTTGTGCCCACTTTACATTCGGTTGGCAAGTTATCTTCAAACACGGCTAGAATACAATCAAAAGCACGCACAAAGAGGTCATCGTTAACCACAACATCATTATTAAATGCAAGTTTATAAACACTCCTTTCCAATCGAGGGTTTTTTCTTAACGTCCCGAGCTTTTCAATCGTGAACTCTTCTTCACTGAGCATAGCGACAATTGAAATAATCTTCCAAGTTGTAACGACAGCTATTCATTATATAGAGGTACAGCTCTTCAGCGTGAACAGTGTAGGTAAGCTCTGCCCTGTACCGCTCAAGTCCTTTGTACCAAAGTTAGGGATATTTCGAAGAATCTAAACCTTTTAAATATGCATCCAGCTCTAAACCATTTTCGCCTTGTTCATTCCTACATTCGATAAATCCGTCGAGCAGAGCGGTGTATGCGTATTCAAGAACCGTGTCAAAACAAATCATATCCGGAACTCGAGCGTCTAATATAGGCTTCAGCTTGCGGAATCCGACGATTTCAAACATTCTGTCGAGGATGAAACGCTTTCGCGTAGGGACAATAACGTTATTATCAGATGCATTCTTCCACATCAGCCGTATATCAATGCATGGCTGATCGTTATTTATACACAACGTGCAAACAACAGCATATGAGGGGGCGTCACTAGTCTGCTCTCTTCTTGTACCTACACCTGCAGGTATTTTATAATGGTTCTCTCCCCACTTCTCAACTATCACGAAGACTATTCATCTCCTCAACACTTAAATAAATAACATTACGTTTACCAGAGTTTGCTTGCCTGCGAATCGTTTCAATTACATAGTTAATGGTGCCGGTTTCACGCCTGAACACGCGCAATGATTTCGTCACGGAGACATCATACGAGGTGTTGAGAATGCTTCTCAAAGGAAGTTCCATTGTATTCGCACGTCTAGTCGGTTCAAGCTCTAAGATGATTAATAAGATTGTTTTAACAGGTATACTTCCTCGAATTATCCAACGTAACGATTTCTATAGCAAGGCGACCTATATTAACAATAACCTAAAGTCTCTTTGCCAACAGGAAGGAGTGCATTTTGCGAATTTTTGGAACAGTTTCTACGGCAGCAGGGACTTGTTCCTGGGAGATGGACTTCATCTTAATGACGTTGGAGCTGCGCGTTTAGGAAGACTATTTCATAATACTGTCTCTTCTTTTCAGGCTGCCGTAACTCGAACGGTCCCAGCGTAAATTCCAAAAATTTCCCCTGCGCTCGCGAAGGTGTCGCAATTACAACCAATTTCAAGGTTCTATCCTTAAATGCTCGTAGCCTACGAAATAAAATAAACGAATTTTTTTCTTTAATTGCTTGTAAAGACTGATTTAATTGCGATAAATGAATCGTGGCTTAACACTGAAACACGTGACTTTGTAGGGGAATATCAAATTAGAGGTTATAGACTTTTTGTTGAAAACAATAGGTAGGCGAGGAGGCGGTGTTATGTTCTATATCAAAGATAATATTGCGAACGTTATAGAAGTAAAGCACACAATTCCAGAACCAATAGATTCGACTATAGTAGAACTTAAATTGAACGATTTCAAACTTGTTGCGGTTATATATAGGCCCCCTAATCAAACAGCTGATACGGACGAAGCGTTATATCGTGAACTAAAGAGAATAATAGGTAGTGAGCAGGCTTTAGTTATGGGTGACTTTAATTGCGCCAATGAGAATTACGATGCAATGCAGGGAGACGCGGAAGGTAATCGTTTAGTTAATTTTCTCGAGGATAGCTTTCTTATTCAAAAGGTTGGGGAACCTACGAGGTTGGACAGTATTTTAGATTTAGTAATAACTACGGATGATAGGCTAATTACTGATCTTCAAGTAATAGAACCGTTAAGCAATAGCGATCACAATATGGTAGAATTTGTCCTCTCAGTAAGTCACTCGAAACCAGCTAACTCGACTAAAATTCCCAACTTCCAGCACGCAGACTTTTGTAAATTTCGAAATAAATTGTCACACGTCAATTGAGAAAACGTAATGGGGAACTCCAACGCAAAACTAATGTGAGAATCGTTTGAAACAGTATTTAGGACTATAAATGAGGAATGTATACCGTACAAAATTAAGCGTGCGAAAGAAAATAACAAGCCCTTGTGGTTTACTTCTAGAGTACGAGACATTATAAAGAGTAGAGATAGGGCTTATAGGCTACATAATTGCGATAAAGACAATTTGTGGTTACGAAACAACTACATATCTCTAAGGCGTGAAGCGAAAAGTGTAATAAAAAAGTCCAAGCGCGAATTTGAAATCTCCATAGCTCGTGACGGTAAAGAAAACCCCAAGCGATTCTTTCAATACGTCAACAATAGAAATCCAGTAAAAAGTGTCTTGGGGCCGTTGAAAAATGTTAACGGAGATCTAGTTTCTGAAAACAAGGAAATGGCTGCCTTGCTAAACGAATTCTTTACGTCAGATTTACTATAGAAGATGTAACGAATGAATATCCCTACGGTCATAGACATTAAGACATAATACCCTTTGATAATGGTAATATTTTGGGTAATATTGTGGTTAGTGAAGGGGAGGTAATGCGCTATATTGATAAAATGAAAACGCGTAAATCACCTGGGCCGGATTCCATATATCCCATACAACTAAAAGAATGAAAAGATAGCATGCTTGTGCCGCTAACAAAGATTTTTAATGTATCTATTTCTGAGGGGTGTGTACCAGATAATTTCAAGTTAGCAAACGTAACACCTATCTTTAAGAAAGGCGATAAAGGTGCGGCGGGAAATTATAGGCCAATCAGTTTAACGTCTATTGTAGGTAAGCTACTGGAATCAATAATTAAGGATCGTATAGTCGAACACTTAGAATTGCATAACTTAGGTAGAAATACGCAGCACGGTTTTAGGCGAAACAAATCTTGCTTAACTAATCTTTTAGAATTTTTTCAAAGTGTGGGTGACGCTTACGATAGTCATCGGGCGGCTGATGTAGTGTATTTAGATTTTCAAAAAGCGTTGGACACCGTACCGCACAAAAGACTCATTGAGAAAACTAAGGCTCATGGAATCAGGGGTGTAGTAATAAATTGGATAGAAAAGTGGTTGCGAGGTAGGAAACAGAGGGTGGTCGTTGATGGAGCGGAGTCATGTTGGGCTAATGTAGCGAGTGGCGTTCCTCAGGGTTCTGTATTGGGCCCCTTGCTTTTTCTTATATATATTAACGATTTAGATGTCGGCCTAGTTAGTACAGTTTCAAAGTTTGCGGATGACACGAAGCTGGGTGGTAGGGCGATTAATGACGAAGATAGAGGTAAAATCCAGAATGATCTGAATAAAACCGTTGATTGGTCAGTCACATGGCAAATGAGATTTAACGTCGATAAGTGCAAAATTTTACATATAGGTTCGCATAATGATAATTTTGCGTATAGTATGTCAGGGAAAGAGTTGATAAGCGTGGTGCAGGAAAAAGATTTAGGAGTTATAGTCACTGGTGATTTGAAAGTAGCGAAACAAAGTACAGCAGCGGTCAATAAAGCGAACAAAGTTTTAGGTTTTATAGCCCGGAATTTTGAGTACAAATCGCGCGATATTATAGTTCCTCTTTATAAATCATTAGTTAGATCCCATTTGGAGTACGCGATCCAATTTTGGAATCCGCATATGCGCAAAGATATAGACAAAATCGAAAGAGTTCAAAGACGAGCAACTAAGATGATTCCGTCGCTTAGGTCAAAGTCGTACGAGGATAGGCTTAATGAGTTAAAATTGACTACACTCGAGACTAGGAGGCTAAGGGGTGATCTAATCCAGGTTTTCAAAATTATGAATGGGTTCGATAACATAGATAGAGATAGCTTTTTCGAAATATCTCAGTATAATAGGACTAGAAATAACGGGTGTAAGTTGACAAGTAGAAGGTTCGAGACAGCAGTTGCCAAAAACATTTTTACGCATAGAATAGTAAATAGCTGGAATAGTTTGCCGGTAGAAGTAATTAGTAGCACGTCTATAAACATGTTTAAAAATCGATTAGACGCATATGTTGATAGATTGGGTATAGTTTAAGGTAGTAAAATTAAGGGTTGGATAAGATAGATTTTGATTCTCTTTTCATTAAAGATGACAATAACCAGACTAAAGGTCATAGTATGAAATTATTTAAGCCAAGATGTAGAATAAATTTAAGAGAACATAGTTTTACGAACAGTAATTAAGTTTTGGAACAGTCTGACAGAAGAAGTGGTGACTTCAGATACAATTGATTCTTTCCAAAGAAGGTTGGATAGTTTGATGTCTGCAAGGGACATCTGGTGATAGTGTTTAAGCCCATTTTCATGGCATGAATCGTACTAGTTTATTTCATATATATTATGTACATTTATGTGATAGATCTCACAGCTTAACACAAGTGTTGTGGGATATAGGGAGGCAGCATTTTGGGTTAGGGGTAGGCTGACCATACGTACCGTTTTGAACGGGACAGTACCGTTTTTTTTATGGGTTCTGTATGGGTTCTGTCACTGAAGAATAATTGTAAGCTCAATATGTTTATGTACTTACTTTTTCATGAATACAGAATATTACATAACCCCCGTCCCTTTTTTGCCATCCCAATGTCCCGTTTTTGTCTCAAGGAAATATGGTCAGCCTAGTTAGGGGATACTGTCTGTCCTTACACACCCCATTTAAAGAGATTCCTCTGCCGAGCGGTGCCCCCCATAGTACTGTGAGGTATTGAAAAACTCATGATGTTCACTTCCCCACAAACACCTTTAAATGGGAGACCCAAAATGGGTGCACACACACATTTTTACATTACTGTACACGTACAGTCTTTACAGCCACACCTACACTTTTCCTCCTAAGTATATATATTGTAATGTATATGGTTGTAAATTGTAACTTGGTCCGCAATTGATATGGACCGTGACTTATTTTTGGTTGGCAAGGTACTGGTATTGATGGATACCGTAATGAAATTAACTGGATTCTTTGGATCTGATATATTTGCGTGTCGGTTATAAATAGATATACTGTAGACTAACATATTTGTGGATAGTAGTCTATTATGACTTGATCCTCTGGATCCAGAGATTCTATCTTTAGTTTTAAATTAATAATTAATTAGTTTTAAATTGATAATTAGTTAGTCTTGTAAAAATTGGTTGTTGCCAATGTACAGGCAGTTTTTACATAGTGGAGCCACCTCGATGGGTCGAAGTGGCCCCTAGTGTGCTCACTATAAAAATTTCTTATGTTCTTATGTTCTTTGTGGTTCGGAACCCACGTAAAATTGTAGGTCCCCTCCGCCACCACGGAGGACATGCACAATGCACAATTACTAACACAGTTAGGTAGACCAGCCATGAGTGGATCCTAGGGTCTTTGTTGGTCTGAAACATTATAACATAACATTATAATTATGAGCCACATGGGTACGGATCGGCTCGACGGGCGGAGTGAGTCACGCTGATGAAACATGTATGGGTTTGTTCGAACTCGTGTGTTTCGGAGGGGTGAGGTACACGGGTCGGCGGCTCGCTGGGGCATGTACAGGCTTGTTCGAGCACATGTGCCCCTGAACAAACAGAATTTTCCGCTACATGAAGCAATACTGGCTTTAATGTTTTATCACTCACCAGACGTTCATTTCCACAAACTAAACATCTTCACACTCCGGTGCACTGCTTCAGGGAAACATGCCCATATTTATCCTTTTTGTTTAACAGGCGATACTCTTCTCTAAAGTCTGTTAAAAACTCACACAGCCCATTAGCCACAACCTCACTACAAACCTCGTCATGATATATAATAATATAGTGGTAAAAATACTTAAGATTTTCCATGACGACAAGATTTACATTCTCAACCGTAGGGTACGAGTAGTCGGTATGATGTAACATGACAAAATATTGCTTGTCACACCATTCATCAACAAGACTCACTATCCATAACCGTTGCTTATCTTCTGAACGTGTTGCTTCTTCTACTTCGCGGTATATGTGAGCTTTTATAAAGGTTAGTTCTACAACATACTTCAATACATCGTTTGTACTACGAAATCCTACAATGCCCTCGCCGGAATACTCGTAGATTATTTGAACATCTTGGTCCTTTGCACGGCTCAATGTAACCTTAAAAGTATTAAAGGAGGGGGGGGGGAATAGGGAGTTTTTTAGTATCCACCACATCTTGGCACTTTGCTGAATACCACTTCATAAACGTTGAACACGCAATATTAAAGTTAGCCATTACTATTTTTCGTCTACGCGGGAGAATACACGTCTGAGCTCAAGGGTATGCAGAGGTCAACTGAGCACGCAGGGATAGAGACATGCTCAGCTAGTGGCAGGAGTCACGTGACCAATCTTACAGTGGGCGGAGCTTAGCTTTTTACTGTGTACACACCCACACGCAAGCACGCAAAGGAGAAAATGAAACCCTAATTGAAACAAATATACGTAATAAATAAACATATCGTTAACAATACACACATATATAAATACAATCAAGGATTAAGGTAACCAAAGGGTACGGTATCATAGGTACCAGGCACCTGGTAACGCTTCCTATAGGTGTTACGGCATACCTTCGTGCCCCTAAATTCCTTCACAGTCAGTTGGGGTGGCTGGTCGCCCTCATCTTCCAAGCACACTAGATCCTTCAACGAGTCAAAGTTAACGACTCGACGGTCCGCATGGTTAAGCGTGATACCCTTAGCCTTCACGATATACTTCATATCATCCCCTACCCTCACCCGTACCCCATAGGTTTTAGGCCCTGTTGACACAAACGAGTCTGCGTATGCACGATCACCATACTCGTCCTTGATCGCATCCGTTAACTCTCCGAAGAATTCCCCAATAGCAGGCATGTATTCACACTCCCTCGCAATGAATATCACGCTATCTGTGTCAGCCTACAGCACCCTCCGTCTAAGAGAGTGCAGTAGACCCCAAAGTTTGATGCGGGAGTAGGCCGTTGTGAAGCTGGCTACAGGTATGTTTGTAACCCGTGAAGTATCTGTGGCCAGTTCGGTGAAGTTGTATTTTATTATGTAAGTATTACCTACATTCACGATCTCCATAACCTCTTTATCGGGAGCGTTGGCATAATCCCAGACTTCACTATAACTTTGTGCCAAATGAACGTTCCCTTTGCCAGTATTCTGTGCAAATTTCCCCCAAAGACTGTTTAGACACAACTTTGCACTAAAGCGCTTACCAGGATTCTTAACAATTTGGGATCGGTCAAGCTGTATACCTTCATGAGCACGGTAACGCTGAATATAAGCCGTGTTTTCATCTTCGGTGTCAACCCTTGGCAGATATCCTGATGCTTCTACTTTATCCTTCAAAAAGGCATTTATATCAGGTCATCCCACAAGTAATGTCGTTTTTTACGATAGATTAAGTTTAAACTAGTCCTACTCGGTTTAAGCATAAATTTTCCGAAGGTTATATCTAAGAGTAGATCTATTGTGTTTCGCTACATATTTTACAGACCTTGACCAGTGAAGACGTGTGTTTTGCTTTATGTGAACCCCTCATAAACATGGCGGTATCAGAGGAGCATATCAAGCATATAATGCTTTACGAGTTCAAAAAAGGGAATAGTGCTACTGAAGCCCCGCGAAACATTCAGGACGTTTATGGCAACGATATTCTGCATGTGAGGAAATGTCAAAGATGGTTTCAAAAGTTTAGGAATGGTGACTGCTGTTTGACAGATGCAGCACGCTCTGGACGCCCTGCTGAGTTGATGGACCTGGTGTTAGCCGCACTTGAAGAAGACTGTTCAACAACTGTCGAAGAATTGGCCCAGAAACTCAATTCATCCCCGTCCACCATCCATCGACATTTGCAATAACTCGGAAAGTGCCTAAGTTAGGAAAATGGGTGCCACATGAATTGTCGGTCGACAATCTGAGGTAAACATTAGCTCAGCTCTTCATTCCCGTGAACTCCAAGATCCGTTTTTGCACCGTTTAGTCACTGGTGATGAAAAGTGGATACTGTACCAGAATGTTAAGCGCCGTCGACACTGGGTTTGTGCCGGAGAACCAGCGACACCACAGCCAAAACCAAATCTTCACCCTCGGAAGGTGTTGCTTAGTGTTTGGTGGGATAAAGGTGGTGTAATACACTTTGAAACCTTACCACACAAACAAACAATCACCGCTCAAGTCTACTGTCAACAACTGGATCGATTGAACACTGCACTAAAAGAAAAGAGACCTTCTTTGGTTAATCGGAAAAGAATCGTGTTCCACCACGACAACGTACGTCCTCATACTGCTCGGATCACTTTTGCAAAAATTGAGGAGCTTGGGTGAGAAAAACTTCCACATCCTCCATATTCTCCAGACTTTGCGCCCTCAGATTATCATCTCTTCAGGAATCTGCAAAACTATCTTGACGAGAAACAGTATACTTCTTTAGATGACCTGCACACAGAGATGGGCAAGATCACCAACTTTGGTGATCTTGAAGATCAAGATCAGATCACCAGAAAAATGTGATCTTGAAGATCAAGATCAGATCACCAGAAAAATGTGATCTTGAAGATCCAGATCAAGATCGTGATCTTGAAGATCACTTTTCAAGATCACTTTTTAAGATCACTTTTATATGAATTGAAAAAAGTTGTACTCTTGTAGAGTAAACAAAAACAAATTATTTTGTTAATCACTCCTGAAAAGTATCACTCCTAATACTCCCCTGAGGGCTGAGGCAATACAAGCATCGCATCCTACCCATGTCACCTGATCTAAACCACGGGGATTGACGATTCCCCTTTCAGTTTTCAGGTGGTAAACTTAAAACTTAGTATTATCATAACTTATCAGCAAAGAAAAAAACTATTAAATGACCTACATATAGTTTTAGTTCTATTTTTCTCAATTCTCATTTCACCAGGTCCATAACCCATATCAATGAATGGTCAGCATATATAAGTAAACATTTTTTACATAGAATTTAATTTTACAGTTTTACTGCAGTACGCAATTACTGACAATATAAGGGTAAAAACCGCAAGTTAAGAGTGTTAATTTAATGTTCAACCACTGTAAACATTTGCTTTCAGCAAAACCAATTGTTCAAAGTTACCATCCGAGAGACGACTTCGTTTGGGGCTATGAACCATGCAGCAACGAAAACAACCGTTCCACTGGTGCAGAGGAAGGTAGCGTGGTGTTATACCTCTTGAAGATCTTCTTATAGCAGGATACCTATCTAAAGAGTCGAGTGCCTTACTGGTGTCCTGCAAATAATTGGACTTCCAAGTCTTCCTTGTTGTTAGGAGCAGAGAATGAGCCGTCCATAGTTCTGAAGAAATCGTCTTCAGATGATGAGTCTGAGTTCACCGAACTATTACCACTGCTGTCAGAATTACAATTTCTTACAGCCATTTGCAGCTTGTCTTTACTTGAGACTTGATTGCTTCATGATCGCCGAAATTAGGCCCTTGCAACAATGATATCCATCTAAGTTTGAAATACGGATGAGATACTGAGGCCAAAACGGCATCAGTTACCTCGGGGCTCTCAACGACAAAAAATGACCAAATCTGGCATTGAAGCCAGAGACGACTGCTGCCAGTAATGGCATGCAGTGTCTCAAGCGCAGGTCGTTTGGTTGGATAGGCTCCAATCTTGCGAGGGCATCTTGAGTCACTAGGGACTGTTGGAAGAAGACAACCGTAGTAGCATTCTTTCTCTGCCTGTAATTGTTGAGGGCTGCTGCAATTGGTTTTAGAACAGACAAATATTCTGAAATAAATCCAATTCATTGTCTTTGAGGATGGGTAGATTCAGTTCTTCAAGAGCTACATTCACGTCGTTCTTATGTTTATATATTTGGCTTAATGAGTCGTACATTGAGTTCCATCGGGTGACGCATGGGTACCTAAATTGGACGCCAGTTATTTCCTGTATTTTTCTGCTGACTTGGGTTTACCAGCAGCATTCCACAGCGCCGAACATTTTCCCATTGCAGAATGCTTTATCTTCTTTAGTCCAGGTGAATTCAGTCCTTTATCTGCATCAGTTGTTGCTACCAAGTTCAATGTGGGGGAGGCACATCGAATATGGGATGATAGTTTCACTGACTCCTCTCCATGCTCTCCTGAATGTCAGGAAAGTTGCTGATGATAACCTCTTCATCTGAATCTTTTTCATCATCATCTTCATCTGCATCATCTTCATCAATGTCGTCAGTACGATTCTGAACACGAACACCGAACTCTTTAAAGCATTTCACCATGTTCGATGCATTGTCGGTGACTGTAGATACAACTTTCTATAAGATAAAACTATGCTCCGAGTTGATCCTGTCCAATATTCCAGCAATTTTATCAAAGCTATGTGTTCCACGAAATCTTCGGCATGCCAGTGCAGCTGATCCTCGCGACAAGTCATCATTGATCTGTAATGTAAGAAATAAAATCAATGTTTGTATGAACATTTTTTTAAGCTTAATTTAATAATATTGGTTAGACACGCACAGCTAAACTGCGCCACCAAACATTGAAGAGAAGAACTATGTGATATAAAGGAGGCAATTCAGCGATGAGTCGCCTACCATACCACCACATCAGTGACCCATCCCATAAGAGCAAAATGTGGAAGAGTCCATATTCACAGCCTGTGAATATGGACTCTTCCACATTTTGCTGTGAATCAGACACAATGACAGATGACAGAATCAGTGAATTAGTGTGAAATTACTGTGAATCACAGCAAAATGAAGACTCACCAAATTAATGAATGAGGAACACATGTCGAATAATTGAAAAGATTATACTATAAGTCTATCGACTATCAGTCTATCACCAATGGTCAATTTATCAATTATATAAAAATAATACACTAAATCAATAGCATACCCAATGCGCAGTGACTCCCATGAAACTGCGGTGATTAGTTGACCATATGTCGCATGTAACACACACATGGTCAACTGCTGCCAGTTTTGCTTGTATGTCTTCTTCATTGTACTGGTTGTTGTTGCAAGAGATCTAGCCAGGGTGCGTCTAGATGGCACCTGAACAGCCGGGTTGACGTCTGAAAAAAAATATTAAAAATTAAAACAATAATAGATTAGCTATGGAAAAAATATCAAAATATTTAGCTAGGCTAGCGATAGTCTAATGTTCATACAAAATAATATGATTAATTATTTTAATCAGATATTAGCTATGGAAAAAATAGCAAAATATTTGAGTTATACTAACATGAAAGAAGATCCTTAAATTCATGTAGTTAAACTAGGCTCAATGGTAGGAGCCCATTAGCCACAAGCGAGAGAATCTTCTTTTCAAGGATATCCTTGCATATTGGTGGTCCTGGTTTTGCTTGGAAATGTGGAACATGCTTAGTGTTGACTGCTTGGCAATTTTGGCAGGGCTAGCATTGCTGCCGCTGGCATCTTCTTCTTTAGCTGGACGCTTGCGAGATTTCTTCTCCGATTCATATTCACCCAAAAGATCCGAATGTAGTTTCTGCACAAGAAAATAAATTATTATCATGCGGAGAGACTTCTTGAACACCCTGTATAATATTTATCAGAGTATCAAACTTCTAGTTGAAAAATTACTTAACAAGATTCTAAAATTTTTGTTATCTTTAACTAAAATTATTTTCACCATGATCAGTGCATTTTTATCCTATGTTAAATTGAAAGCCGAATTTCGTCCTTCAGTAACTAAATAGGAGAAATTACAGACATGGATCAGACAGAGAGAAAGACAGATACACCTGGCGTTTTATTATAGTTGGATATCGGCAGTTTTTAATGTAGTTACTAGTCCATAATCTTTAATATCTGAAGTGCACAATATATTCAAATGGACGTCTATGTAAATGTAGCATTAGTCTTGTATGGCACCAGTCACTTAAAATATGACTTGAACCATTATGTTAATGTTGCTACTTACTACTTAGTTACTAAGTAGTACTAACCCTGAGGTGCCTCAGAAGATTGCTTGTTGAGTCGAGGCCAGCAGACAGAATTGTAGTTTTCTTTGTACATGCCTACAAATAACTTTGATACTGTTTCCAGTTTTTTCGACAATTTGAAAATATTTTCCGTTCAATAGCACAGATGATCCTTATTACCAACATGTTATCTAAATATTGAATACTGTTCTGGTGACAACCTAGAATATTTGGTTCCCTTGGGAGCCTGTTGAAGTTGTAAAATTGCACTCATTATTAAAAAATTCAATCTGTAAATAAAATATGTTTAGAATTAATTTATTATGAATACGGACCTATAGGCTATATTTTATGCCTATATATAATAATATATTAATAGAACACTTTTAACATAATTGCACAGTAAATTACACTTTTACGAGCTAAATTCCACAGCAACTACACCTTCCATGAGCCACGCATGACGCAAGTCACCCAACTAACAGAAAACATAAACAGTCGGTGTTGAACAAAATTGCCACCAGATGTCGCTTGGACAAAAAAACAAATGACATTCGCATAGCGGCATATTAAGAATCTGAAATTAAAAGTGATCTTGAAGTCTAAAGTGATCTTCAAGATCAAGATCACAAGAAATAAAGTGATCTAGATCAAGATCACCATAATAAAAGTGATCTTCAAGATCAAGATCAGATCACGATCTTGATCTTCAAGATCACGATCTGATCTTGAAGATCAAGATCGTGCCCATCTCTGCCTGCACACCAGTCTTTGTACGTTTTTTGCCTCAAAACTGCCTGAATTTTATAAACATGGCATTGAAAAGCTTGTAGGATGTTCGCAGAGTGTCATTGATTCCGATGGAAGATATATACTAGATTAAAAAGGTTTCAGTTGAGTTTTTTTTTGTCCTTCAAATTCCGATTTAAAAAACGACATTACTTATGGGATGACTTGATATATGGTGTGAAAAGTTTGGGTACCTTCTGAAACCTCCATACCTCATGTATCTTCAATATTCTATACCCATAGCGAACGGCTAGGGCCAGCTCAAGGCTTGTATATACACCTCTGATCTTTCACTGGTTGGTTGTATGGTTACAATCACCGTTGTTCTCCACTGCACACTTCACGCACAGGGGAAAAATGAGCTTGTGATCTATAACGACGGATAAGATCGGCAGCCATAAATCGCGAGGGGGTAGCACGTCTACGAAAGAGAGCCCAAAGTAGCGGTCATTCAAGTTATCTGAAAACTCCTCGATGGTTGGCATGGTGGGACTCACCATTTTTTCAGGCGAACTACGGGGTACGGAGTGTTCTTCATGACGTAGGGATATAAAAAGCAGAAGTCGTAGTAGTGGAGTTTCACGCCCTCCGTAGGAGGAAAGTATAGCTTGAATGGGCTTGTGCGCACTCCAAACAAGCTGTCACCGCATTTCAGGGGGTCCAACACCATTGAACGTTTGATGGCCCTTATTTCTTCACGGTAGTGGGCATCTGTTTCCATCCATGCATCATACTCATGCTCCCACACGATTTTGTGAGTGAATTGGGAGCCTATAAGTTGATCATGGTTACGGGTCCATGCGAGGCTGTCGGCGGGGATCTTCCATAAAGGTCCCCTGTGACGGCACATTCAGCGCGCGGGCATCCATGCCACCAGCAGCCGTTAAAGGAATACAGTCTTCTCACCAGTGGCTGGATCCTCACTTAGGCCGTCATCCTAAAAAACACGACCATTGACCTTAATGGGTACTTCCCCCGTGTTGCGGGCAGAGCTGGGCACTTCCGCAAACCGCAAATTCCGCAATTGCGGAAGTATGTTTTTCGTTTGCGGATTTGCGTTTGCGGCAAAGTCATCGCAAATTAGTGAATTTGCGTTGCGGAAACTAAGACCGCAAACGCAAATCTTTCCGCAAATTCCCACGTGGCCACTGGCCAAGCCCGCTAGTGCTGTGACGCTGCTGTCACTGGCCGCCAATTGGCTGGCAGGCAGCGCGTCATCTTTCCCGCCACTCCGCGACTGCAATTCACCCCTTCTTCAAACTGCATGTGGTCCGGCACATCAACCCTGGCAATGTCGACGCGACGAGAACGAGGCTGTTGGATGAAATCCGGGAGCACGCTGCCATCGAGACTTCCGGACCCAGCAGTGCCGAGGACGACGATGACGAGGACGAATTCTTCAAGGTGATTTACTGATCATTTTCGTTATTTACATAATCATTAATTCATTATGTAGATTAAAATTTAATTATTTAGTTATAAATTAATGTGTGACCGCACTCTGCGTAGCCTAGTTGTAGTAGTTGCCAGTTTACTGTTAGTACTACTCATAGTCTGAGCTCACTCACACTCAGTCATTCAATTTGAACAATTTGAACAATTTCTGACTTGTTAGTTGTTGTTACTGAGTCTGTTAGTAACTTAGACTGTCATACTTAATAGTAAATTACTATTTTTTGTATTATTTATTAAATTATTTAATTTATTTCCAGGAGTTGAGGACCTATGGCCCAACGCCAATGGAGAGGGAGACCAGCAACAGCAACTCCAATCGCCTCTCCAACAAGTTGGCGAAAGAGTTGGACAGTTGGTCCTCTGACAAGGAGAAGAACAAGGAGCTGGAGCAGAGCATGTTCCCCAAACTTCACCGCAACGCCTGGGTTCATGTTTTCCTCAAATATAACACGGCTATCCCCAGCTCTGCGGCCGTGGAGAGACTGTTCTCCCATGGGTCAGATATAATGAAGCCCAAAAGGTGACCTCTGACAACTTCGAACGTCTCGTGTTCATGAAGGGGAACATGGACTTATTAAAACTGGATTTGGCTCAGTTACTGGAGGAGGACGACTGAACTTGTTGACAAAGCCAGAGGCGTACACTTGTAGAGGCTAGAGGGGTTGAGTTGTACAGTGAGTTCAAGTTGTGTACAGTCACAGTGTTAACTTAATTTAACTTGTGTAATGTAATGTGTGTACAGTTACTACAGTTACAGTACAGTCTTCTCTAACGTGTCTAAGTCTCAAAATTTATGAAATTCAAATGATTAAATTTATTATTTAATTTATTTACTATTTACTTGCAGGAGGTGTTTTTGTTCAATATAATATATCAAATATGTAGTATTTTATTTCTTCTACAATAGTGATTTATTGTAATAAATTATTTAGCCTTGTTTTAATAAAAACAAGGCTAAAACATTAAACATTAAAAAGATATAAAAACTTTTTATACCTCTTTAATGTTTTGGATACTTTTTATAGTTAAAATTGCGATTGCGGAATTTGCGGTTTGCGGAAGTGTTTGCGGAAGTGCCCAGCACTGTAAAAATTGGAAATATGGTTTGCGTTTGCGGATTTGCGTTTGCGGCACCAAAAATGGCAAGCAGTTTGCGGATTTGCGGTTGCGAAAGGTAAGGTTTGAGTTTGCGGATTTGCGATTGCGGAAGTGATTTTGAGTTTGCGGATTTGCGATTGCGGAAGTGATTTTGAGTTTGCGGTGCCCAGCTCTGGTTGCGGGCATGTTTTTTGTATATCCCGGGCTGTTGCTGTAGGTGTATGAGCCAGTAAATAGCCTTGTGCCCATAACTGCTGGGGTTGTTTCTGTGAATGATTGTTAAGGTGTCTTTAGGCATAAAGTTATTCTTGAACACTAAAATATAATGAGGCGATCGTGGTTGCGACTTGCAGCGGATCGCATTTGAAACGGGCGATGTACATCCTTCTAAAGGCTTGAAAGCATACTCTAAGTACACGTACGTCATTCACGCAATAACGTTCACATTCATCGGCTATATTGTATGGATTAGTTTCATTAAAACTGATGTAGTAGCGGTCAAAATCTTCACACTCACTATCACTCATGTTGGTGTAGTTAAAGTAATGTTTGGGTGGAGGTAGTCCTACGTAATTCAAAGTTTCGTTAGTGAGGAATGTGTAAGGGAAATACCCTCTTGAAACTTCAGCGGCTACGTCCATGACCTTGGGCAGCTTTGCTAATTTACAAGGTGTGAACAGCAGGGTGTCTTTAAACTGTACAATACCTCTTATCGGCATCTGTATTAGTTTGTTGCCTCTTTTCAAGGGATCACCTGTAAAGATCGCAGACGACGCGTATGCCCCGTTATGGGCAAGAATATACACAGTAATTTTTTTGAACTTGTCCGCTAATTTGACAATATATGATACAAAGAGTTTCACAGGGCTGCCGTGTGCAGTCGTTTTAAAAACGTTTAAACGTTTTCCACATTTGTGGCACTCATCACACTCGATCTCCATGCACTCATCACAGATAGTCTGACTTACGAGTAAATGTGGAATGACCTCTTTGGTTTCAGCGTTCGTGTAAATTTCTATATCGTAGTACATGGTTATACAAGGGCTATTTTTAGGCTTAGCGTCTTTCATATAACATACATGCTTCACTCCATCCGCCTTATATTTTTCATGACATGTAGAACAGTGAATTTCATCGCATTTATGTTTGAAATTCCCCCAATTATCCATCATGTGAAACATACCGCACTTACAAATCCTCATTTTCTGCAAGTGCCATTTGATTTATGGAGCTCAAAGCATTTACTATTGAAAAATGTGCGTCTACACACATTATTACATTCCCTCTTCTCGGTTTCAATTACACGACTTTCACATTCGGGGCTTTTACACTGCTCACATACCATGTAGCAATCTTTACAATGTTTCACCATATCATCAGCAAACTCGAGACATCCCTTACCCAAATCATGATACCTTCCATATTTTCGACTTTTATCATAACTGGCGTAGAGAGCCCTTATGTTACAGATGGGGAGATAAGATATTCCTGACAATCCTAAAATAAGCAGAGGTCTTGTACGATCTCTCACGCTGCTTTTAAAAACGTACACAGTCCTACGACGTTCATCAATTCAAAATACGACTATACGTGCATTAATGCAAAAAACTTCATTTTTTTTACTTGAAGGTCAAAATATGATAATAAAAACCCACTCTAATAGACAGAGTTTATTTCCACAACAGTTTCGATGCCCACTGGCATCCTCTTCGGGTAAACACAGAAAAACGAATGAACCAGAAACAAGAGGGAAAATTAAGGGACAATTACGAAATTGCCACCGAGGTTAGATCCCGTTCTCCCGACATCGGAAGGGCAATTTTATTAAAGGGACCCGCTTATAAGTACATTCGCACAAATTTAAAACTATCTTCTTGTTTTATACATACAGATTCTATTATTTTTTTACATAATATTTACATTTATTATTAAATTTATTACATTTAATATTGCATTATTATTTATTACAGAAATTATAAATTTATTATTATCATACATTGATTATTACATTGTTTTTATTATACAGAAATTATAAACCGAAAAACGAATGAAAAAGGCGAGAAGGAAACAATCCAGAGATCTTTAAGAAATTCACATTTAGGTTACAACCCGTTCACCCGACGCCGTAAGGGATTTTTTTGACCAAGAATCTTATTAGAGGGTCCAGCTTATAAGTACCTTCTCACAAATAAAAATTATCCACTTGTTCTATCCATACAGATTCTATTATTTTTCGTTTGACATTATTATTGCATTTATAAAGTAACTTACTTGATTCCCAATCTATAGCATGATCATTTTGGATGGCGTGATAAAAAATTGCATTATTATTATTACAACTTCTGAAGGCATATTTGTTTCCTTTAATACGGGTTTCAATATTTCTTCCAGTTTCTCCTACGTAGACTAAATCACAACTTTTACAGGGAATGCTGTAGACACAGGCTTGTTCCTGCTTTGCAACGTTATTCCTAACCAATTTACATTTTACGGTAGAAAGAATATTTGAACACCAAAGCAAACTTAAAATCTTTCGTCAACGGTTTTACTCCTTCTAAGCCGGCAATGTAAGGCAAACTCACATATTGTTTTTAGTTAACTGAAGGTTCCCGAGGGGCATAAAAAGATTTTCTGGCTTTAAAATACGACTTTCTGATAAACCATTCAGGATATTTTAAATCCTTAAAAATGTTCCAAACATTTGAATTTTCCGAGTCCAGCAAATGTGGCTACAAATCCTGAGTGCTCTTAGAAACATGGAAGAAATAATTTAGCTTTTAACCCCTTCATCATGATATGAAAAACAATGAATGTACGAATTATAATGAGTAGGTTTTCTATAGACCGTGAAATTGGGCTTTCCGCTTTATTAATGACCAAAATATCTAGAAAAGGTAATAGTTTGTCGTTCTCCCATTCATATTTAAATTTAATAGAGGGAACAAGATTATTTAATGGCTGAAAGAAAGTATCAAAGTTGTTCCAGTGGTCAGGCCAAAATGAGAAAATATCATCTACATAACGAAACCAAATTAGATTTCTGGGACATATTGTTCGCAACAATTCCGACTCATAATATTCCATGTATAATGTACTCAGTATTGGGGATAAAGGGGACCCCATTCCCATACCAAAACGTTGCAAATAAAATTATTCACTGAAGGAGAAGGCATTATTGGTGACACAGAGTTTTATCAGTTCTAAGAATACAGATGTGGGCATGCCTAGTTCTACGTTACATGTTGGCAATTTTCTATCTAAAAAACTAAGTACATCATCAATGGGAACTTTCGTGAACAAGGACTCAACGTCGAAACTGATCATTCTTCCCCACTTTAAATTTAAGGACATAACTTTGTTAAAGTCACAGGAATTAGTAATGTGCGAGCCTGAAAATTTACCAACTAATGGGGACAATTTATTTGCAAGAAATTTAGTTAACCTGTAACTAAAGGAACCCCTGTGTGAAATAATGGGACGGAGTGGTATATTAATCTTATGGGTTTTGGGTAAGCCGTAAATGTGGGAGAGTTTGGGGTTAATCTGTAGAAATCTTTAGGGTCAATCGCCGGGACATCTTTTATTAAGTTCCTGAGAGTTTTGTTGAATTCAGCAGAAAGACGCTTTAGGGGGGACGATCTCACTTTGGTGTAGTTTGCTTTGGCGTTGATATATTCGTCTACCGTAAAAAGTAAATTGGTTGGGAATAACGTTGCAAAACAGGAACAAGCCTGTGCCTACAGCATTCCCTGTAAAAGTTGTGATTTAGTATACGTAGGAGAAACTGAAAGAAATATTGAAACCCGTATTAAAGAAAACAAATATGCCTTCAGAAGTTGTAATACTAATAATGCAATTTTTTATCACGCCAGCCAAAATGATCATGCTATAGATTGGGAATCAAAAAAGTTACTTTATAAATGCAATAATTATGTCAAACGAAAAATAATAGAATCTGTATGAATAGAACAAGTGGATAATTTTAATCTGTGCGAAGGCACTTATAAGCTGGACCCTCTAATGAGATTCTTGGTCAAAAAATCCCTTACGGTGTCGGCTGAACGGGTTGTAACCTAAGTGTGAATTTCTTAAAGGTCTCTGGATTGTTTCCTTACTCGCTTTTGGTTCATTTGCTTTTTCAGTAAAATGTAAATGGAATAATAATCGTAAATGTAATAATGGAAGTAATAAATGTTGAAATAAATGTAAAGGCAATAAATGTAATAACAAAGGTAATAAAATAAATGTAATAATAAGTGTAAAGGTAATAATAATACATGTTAAAAAACGTAAATGCAATAATAAATGCAGTAATTATGTCAAAATAATAGAATCTGTATGTATAGAACAAGAAGATAGTTTTAATTTGTGCGAATGTACTTATAAGCGGGACCCTTTAATAAAATGCCCTTCTGGGGTCAGGAGAACGGGATCTAGCCTAGGTGCGAATTTCTTAATGGTCTCTGGATTGTTTCCTTTTCGCATTTTTCATTCGTTTTTCGGTTTATAGTTTCTGAATAATAAAGAACAATGTAATAATCAATGTAATAATAAATTTATAATTTCTGTAATAAATAATAATGTAATATTAAATGTAATAAATTTAATAATAAATGTAAAAATTATGTAAAAAAAATAATAGAATCTGTATGTATAGAACAAGAAGATAGTTTTAAATTTGTGCGAATGTACTTATAAGCGGGTACTATTTTGACTCACTCGTCAGTCAGCCCTCGAATGATCCGGTTATAGTAAATTAAATCGAGCAGATACATGTACCTGAAATTGTATGGAATCCGTATCGCTTACAAGAATATTATAGCAACACGTGCGGCATGTACGCCCTCTCATTTCTCATGCACATGTCGCAGAGAAAGGGTTTTATAAAATTTTAAAATTATTCGATTTGTGCAACACTGAAATGAATGATAAAAATGTATGCAGACAGATAAAAAAAGGTTCCCATATTAGGGTGTGTCAATTTGGGAGGTGAAAATTAATTTTTGCCAATTCCTTCACTGAGGGGTTTTTGAAAATATGTTTTTGGATGTGAAGAATTCAAATCTGCTATTATTTTTGTGATTGCCCAACACTTAGCTTGGTAAATCTACGTTTGATTAAAAAGCACATAAATTGCTCTCGGAAAACAACATTTATTAATTTTAGCTTCTCAAAATGTCAGGTAATGCTATAAAAATTTGTTTCTCTGCATAAAACATATCCGAGTAATCATAAAACATATCCTTGTAATCATAAAACAACATTAGAAAGTAATGACATCAGTAAAAAAAAATATTTAAACAACAAGTTTCATCAAGTCTTGCTTTGATTCGTTCTTGGACATCAGCCGCCGACTTGCTTCTTGGCCTCTGATATAGCCCTCACGTTTCTCATGTGTATACACCCTGCCTGCTGCCTCTGTGACTTGTTTCACACACCACTCTATTGACTGAGCATGACAGGGCCACTGTGGAACTTGCATAGGCTTGTCAAAGAACTTCTTTACTTCCGCTGTTGTTGTTGTTGTTTAGCCGATCAGCCCACTCTGATCGAGCAAGCCGGCGGCACGCAGGTAACCGATCGCCCTCTCCGGAGTCAACCAGAGGTTCAGCGCACTAGTGATGTTGTGTTGTGTTCGTTGTTGTGCTAGAGCGGTACAGTCTGTCATAATGTGTTCAATTGTTTGTGGTGTGTCCTGGCACAGGTGGCAGGTGGCGTCTATGGAGTTGTCTAGTCTGTGTTTATATGTCCGTAAGTTGGGTGATGTCCACATCGGAATCGTGCTAAGTTAACTCGATCCGATCTGCTCAGGCTGATCTCTGACCTGTTAATGGGTGGCGGCTTCGCACCTAGGACCGCATTCTGACCGAGTCGTGTCAGTGCTTTGTGGGTTAGGTGTGTGTGTATGTGTTTCCTGTACTGTGTGATGTCTGTGGGCCGTGGTATGGAATGGATTATTTGGTTATAATGTCTCTCTGGTGTTACCTTAATGGTGCGAGGTGTTGGTGCATGATTGACATGTAGTGGCAAGGGTGCTGTGGGTTACTTGTCGCTGCTGCCATGAATTGTGTTCCCCTCATGTCTAAATGTTCCCTAACTTTTAGTATTTTTGTTTCTGTGTGCAGGTGTTCTATTGGTGTTGTTTGAGTGCATCCTGTAATGATACGAAGTGCGTTGTTTTGTATTGTTTGTAAGGTGTTTATGTGTGTGTTTGAGATAATGGGTGCCCAGCATGGGCTAGCATAGTCCATAACTGAGCGAATATATTGTTTGTATATGAGTGATGTTTTTCCTGCTGGTGTTCAAAGTTTGTACCTGTTAGTACCCTAAGCGTGTTAAGTCTTGACGTACATTTGGTTTTAATGTCCTGAATGTGGTTTGCAAAAGATAATGATGTGTTGTATGTGACACGAAGTATTTTGGTTCTGTGAGTGTGTGGAATGTTGATGTTGTTTAGTGTAAGCTGTGGAATTACCTGGTGTTCTTTTGTGTTGCTTGTAAGCAAGGTGATGGTTGATTTTGTGGGCGCTACTTTGAGTCTATTGTGTGTGAGCCAGTCTTGTATACTGTTTATGTATGTTTGTAGGTTATTTGTAGCGGTGTCGATGTTGTTGTGGGTGGATGTTAGAGTGATATCATCTGCATATGATGATAAAGTAAGCTTGTTATCTATGGGTGTTGGAATGTCATGCATGTATAAGTTGAAGAGTGTTGGAGAGCGAACAGAGCCTTGAGGGACCCCGTTCGGAAAAAGCTTGTTTTTGGATGACTCGCCATTAAATGTGACATGTGAGTATCTTCCTGAGAGATAGTTGCTCAGCCACCTTTTGGTGTTATTGTGCATGTTTGTGTTGAGTATTTTGTTTATGAGAGGGAAGCGTGGGATAGCATCAAATGCTTTACTAATTTCTACTGTTGCTAATAGTGTACGTTGATCTGGTCGTCTGGAGTTGATGCCATCCATGATGTGCTGCGTGAGGTTAGTGAGTAATGTCGTGGTTGAGTGGTGAGGTCTGAATCCATGTTGAGTAGGCGATAGTGGAATGTGTGGGTTGGTGATTTGTAAGATTAGTCTTTCTGTTACTTTGGAAGGTGGGCATAGTAAAGTAATGGGTCTATAGGAAGCTGGTTCTGTTGGATTTTTGTTTGGTTTGAGTAGTGTAATAATTTTACCTTGTTTCCATATGTCAGGAATAATACAGTGTTGGTATGAATATGTGCTGATATTTGTCAGAGCTAGTATTCCTTGTGGGCCCAAGTGTTTAAGGTGTATGTTAGATATGTTGTCTGGTCCAGTAGCCTTCGAATTCTTAATGTTTTTGATGATCTTGGTGGTCTGGTCTGTATTGAAGGGTGTAATGGTCGTGTCGAGTCTGTAGGTTTTCTTGTGTCTGGCTGTTTGTCTGTCTGCGTGTTTCTGGTTGTTGTCTCTGTTTAAGTGACTTATATTTGCGTAGTGATTAACTAGAATGTTAGCTTGTTGTGTGTGTGTATGTTGGGATATTATTTTGGCTGCGACAGATAGCCGCGTGTGAGGTTTGAATGCCGTGTTAGAGTGGGTAATGCTGTTTATAGTCTTGTATAGCCTGGATTATCTGTGGAGTGGTTTAGTGTTGTTATGAATTCCCTGAATGTTTCTGTTTATTTTTCTTTGAGTGTTGTTTATTTCTGTGTTTGAGCTGTTGTATCTGCTGCTTTATGGCTTCTGTGTGTGGTGTTTGTGTGTTATATTTGAGGTTGTTACGTTGCCTTATGAGGTGGGCTATTTCTCTAGTGTAATTTGGGTTGTATTTCCTAATGTTGCCCTTGGTATGTATTTGTTTGCATTATTGATAATCTGATTAAATGTCTTGAGTGTTGTATTTATGTTTATGATGGGTGTGCTGTTTGTGGTGAATTGTTCCTCAGTCTGTATTTTGAACTGTTCCCAAGCGCTTTCTTGTAATTTCTGTAAGTGTGCCTAAGGCTGTTGGGGCAGAGTGTAGAATGTGTTGTAATGATGATGGGCAGGTGGTCTGATGACAGTTGTTTTCTGTTCTCCATTGTGTATGTGTTGCTAGTGAGGGAACAGAACGTTATGTCTGGGGAGGAGTTTGAGTATCCTGCTTGATGTGGTATGTGTGTATGTTCTTCTGTATTGTTAAGAATGAAGAGGCTGTTTAGTTGTGTGGCTATGTTGGCGCCTCTGGTGTTGTTTTGGTTGTGCAGGTACCAACTAGTGTCTTTGGCGTTGAAGTCTCCTCCTAAGATGACATTAGTGAGAGAAGCAAGATTGTGTAACTGTGGATTGTAATTGGCTGGCACCTGAGGTGAACTATCTGGTGGGATGTAAATGTTGATTAGTGTGGTGTTGTGTTTTGCGCGTGTTTTAATGTTAACTGCCTGTATTTCTATCGTGTTATCTGCTTGGATTGTGTTTGTAATGTTTTGGGTAGCATCAATGTAGCTAATGCTTTTACGTATGTAAGTGATGAGTCCACCCCCGTTACCCCCAGTACGATCTTGACGGATCGCCGTGAAGTCAGGGATGGTGGGTGTTTTGTGTGTGCGTTTTAGTTTTGTTTCTTGTATAAGTGCTATGTGAATGTTTTGTTTGTGTACGAATTCCCTAAGCTGCATGATTTTGTTTGTGAGGCCATCTACGTTGTACTGTAATATGTTAATATTATACTTCTATATGTGTCTCATGGTGCTATTGTGTCTATGTCTTTGTGTATGGTGACATGTGTAAGTTGTAGTGGGGCCTGGATTAGTCTTAATGTCGCCAGAGAGTAAGAGTAGTTCGGGGAGCACGCAATTGCTCCCTGTAATTGAAAAAATAGCACGCTGAGAATAGGTCCGGCCCCGGGAGCCGATCGGCACTCTGACCGTGCCACGCAACAGGCCGTCGACTGCCAGTGTGGCCAACAACCGTAGACAGCCCGCTGCACGGAGATTTGAGGAAGTTCGGCCACCAGCGCGTTGATGTTTTGGTTTGACGTCGCCTCTTCGCGTTGACGTGTCCTGCGCTGGAGGATGTAGACACTGTTTAGAAGCTTCCTCGTCAGCTGCTAACACTTTTTTCAGGTTGTTCTAGCTACCTGTTGAGAGGTTTTTTATAAACAAATCTCAGTTTTCTGCTCAAAACGGCTCTTTCTAATTTTAAAATTGATTAGTCAAGGAAGGAAGATGTTGACTTCTATTTTGCAGCAAAGGAGGTTCAATTACCCCGTCAGACCAGTCTGTCAGCTCCAACACGGAAGAAGCACTGGGGTTGATGGAAGGGGTCTTCCTGGGACGTACAGAAAGATCTCCAAGTGTGTCATCATCTCCACCCATCATGTCAACAATCTTTTGGACACCAGCTCTCCTCTCCTCACTGTCATCTGAGAACAAGAGTGTCTGGATTATCATTTCGCTGAATGCATACCATGCTGAGCGCTTGATGGTTGGCAAAACAGCATCCACTACAGCCTTCTTTTGCAGCCTAACTCGCCGCAGCTGAAACAAAATGTGGCGTGGGCCTTCCACCCAAGAGTGTTTTACTTTGATGTTGAACCAACAGGGGTAGTACACACCAACAATGTATTCCACTATCAGTCTTAAGTTGTTGAGGGTTTTGCCTTTAAGGCCATGTTTTGAAACTCATATGCGACAAAGCCTGTTTGCTGTTGTCAACCACCTTGAATGGCTCACTGGACCAATTTCAAGAAGGGCCAGATCTGTGGGAAGTTCTCCTGTCCTTATGGCCTGTGTGATCAGTAGAGAGATCCTTTACGACATTGTCACTCAGTGAAGTAAGAGGCTCTCCAATTGAGAGTTTGGTGAATGAAGATCAATTTCAAGTTCGGTTGCAGTGTCTAGCATCTTGCCAATGTTACCTGGCCACTTGTTGTTAGACAAGGTCTTCCCATCCAGTGCTGTGATCAAGTGTCGCAGGGGTAACTCTTTAGTGTGGAGGGCACAAACCAACCAGATCAGCTTACGGCAAAGCTTGACCTCTACCCAATGCATGGAACCACCCTCCCAGCCAGTGTTAACATTTGTAGAATCACCTCCAATGGCCTGCAGGCTTTTATCAATGCCCTTCTTCTTCATGAAATCTACAAGATTATCAGCAATAACTTCAGCAGGTTTTTTTCTCGTTGAGCCTTTCTCAGGAGTGAAGTGGTAGAGATATCTTCCACCTGGCTCACTGCACACAGAATAATGCTCTTCTTTGATGATGCTGGATCTGAATTGTCTGCTTTCAGCATAACTTTAGTTGTATGTTGACAGCCGTCAAAGAAGATGCAGTCAATTTCACCCTTCTTACAAAGATCATGAAATTCCTGATCCAGGGATCTCATAACTTTTTCTTGGGCCCTCTTGACTTTATTGTGATCAACTACAAGTCTCTTGTCTTCTTCAGTGATCAAGCCAGCATCCATAAAGGCAGCAGTGGTGATGGCAGCTGTGGCACGCAGGCCAACACCATATCTGATGCTATGCATAGCAACATTAGGTATTTCTAATGTGTTGTACTCTGGCTTTTTATTGGAAGTTGAAGACGTGGTTGGTATTTCTAATGTCACTTCATAACTTCCATCCTTTCCATCTTGAGCATTAGCTATTTGTTCTTCATTTTCATCATCAGAGAAAATTATTTCATTTGATGGCATTGAAACATCCTGCTTACTTGTCTGCTTATATTCAGCAAGCCTTCTTTTTTCGTCTTCTTGCCGCTTCTGCTTCTTGACTTGTCTGTTGGGCTCAGGTTGATCTGGCAAGCCAATCTGATGTGGTCCAATAGAACCAGACTTGTCTCTCTGACCTTTAATGAAAGCAAGTTCCTTCACAGGGATCTTCATCTCCCTAGGGCATGTACAGTTAATGTGAGTTTCGTTTTTGCAACCAGCATCTGCAAGGCAGCCAAATTCAGAGCAGAGAACAATTTTACACTTGCAACTGAGGATGTCAAAAAGCTTGTCAAGTTTTGAAATGAAAGCCTCTTTGACATGTAGCTTTGCTCTCCCAAGAGATATGTTTTCGGCCTGCTCCCAGCTCTCTTGGATCTTGTTTAAGATTGTGACTCGTGAATTTACAACGGGGGCTACAAAAGAACTGTTTGCTCGTTCCCACTTTTCAAGCACTTTAGGGTAAATGTACTTTGCAAGACTGGCTGCTGGGTAGTTTCTCACATCCTCACCACTTTGTTCTCTTAGCAGTAGCCCATATTTCAGAACGTCTCGCAGAGTTGGGAGTTCAGAGGGCAACAACTCTCTACCAGTTCCAATTAGGTTGCTCATATGTGTGAATGTCCCCAGTCTTGTCCTCCGTTTAGAAGCCATTGTAGGTCAATTCCCACTGGTTAGGATGGTAGCACTGACGGACAAGTAATCTTCAGCACACTGATGAATATGTTTCAACCTGTGAAATAAGCAAAAACAGCAGTGCATTATATATACACAGCATATATAATTATTAATATAATAATTATTATATAATTCCACAAAAAAGTCAAAAAAGTCACTATTTTTATGTAGCTTCTTACCAAGCAAAACTAAATTATATTAAATTAACAAAAATATCTTTAGAATTCCTAAGTCATGCTGCAACTTTTTAGCACCCCCTCATATTTGGAATTTGAAAGTTCAAAAATTCGACACACCCTAAATTGTGATGTGTCCTATATATAATAGGGCACATCCTGATCTTCAGGTGATCCTTAACTTTATAATGGCGATCCTTCAGAATCCAGCCATAAATTAGTTTAAAAAATAAATCGTATCAATAATTATTACATGAGCCAAATTATATATTTAATAGTATCCATTTCAGTAGATATTACCAATCCTTTGCACAATTTAATTATTGCTTTTTCAGCCAGAATGAATTCACTGTGACTTCATGCTATTTGTCACGATGACAAATCAAGCGTGGGGGGGGGGGGGAGATAACCTACAAGTACCATATATTGGCTTAAAATGTGTTTAATTTATGTGTTTGGATAAATTAGTTTGCTTTGTGATTTAAAAAGTCTGATGCTAGGCTCTAAGTGAGATGCCTTTGGTTAAAAGAATGTAATGGTTGGAGTAGGGCCGGATTAATTCCTAGTAGGCGTGGTAGGCTAATCGTAAAAGTGGCCTGTCGTGTCTAGGCTCACGCTAACATCTGCCTAGACACTCAGGTTTGGTAATTCTACAAAATAACCTATGGAATGTACACTCAGTATTGGCAACTATAACACTTGTTCACAACACAATGTTGTTCAAGAAAAGCCAATGAAATGAACAAATGGAAGTTGCTTTAAACAGCTCGTTGTTTAGAGTAAATCTTTGTAAAGAACGCTGTTTGAAATATAGAAATCAATTGGTATGCGTAAACAAAGTTATTTCATATATTTTTTTAATCCTACCAATGAATATACATAAAGAGCCATAAACAAATAACTAAGAAGGATTGGTCTGACACAATTAAGGTGGGTAATACGTACATAATAAATTAATAAAGAACTTAATTATACAGAGAATATCATTTCTCCATTAAATATATACAAATTAAATAAATAGCGCAGTCTAGCACCTAATCTTTAGTCCGATATATATATATATATATATATATATATATATATATATAAATATATATAAATATATATATATATATATATATATATATATCTATATATACAAAGGTGGGCACCCGGGCCTCATAAAGGACCGACGGTCCCGGTCCCGGTCCTTGCCTCAAACTGGACCGACGGTCCCGGTCCCGGTCCTTTCTGAAGATAGGACCTAGGAACGACTCGGTCCTCGGTCCTTATATAAATATAAGTGAAAAATTTGATTAAAATGAAAAATGAAATTAAAGACACCGGAAATCTTTAATTTTATTAACGTAAATTATAATTAATACAATACATAAATGATGAAAAAAAGTTATTAAGTTAAATGCTTGAGTTTCCCTTCAAGAAGACTAGCATTTCAAAATGGCTGTCACTGAGCCCTGACCTTTTCGGCTTGAGGACGTCCTTCCCCAAAGAGAAGAGCCTCTCCACGGCGGCACTGGATGGGATAGGCGTGTTAAACTTGATGAACAAGTCCTTCAGGTGTTGAAACAAGTTTCAGTTCAGTCTCAGTCTCTGAGTCTTCTGGAGGAAACGATCCATCTTCTTTAGAACTTCAAATAATCACTAAACACACTAAAATCACTAAAAAAGACCGTCCGGACCGGACCGTCCGGAATTGCTTAAAAATGGACCGTCGCTCCTCATTTCGGTCATCACTGAGAAAAGGACCGCCTTTCCCGCTCACGGTCCTTAAAAAGGACCGAGTTCCTGGAGTTCGGTCCTTTTGGAACTCGGTCCTGCCCACCTTTGTATATATATATATATATATATATATATATATATATATATATAAGCAGAAAGCCACAGACAAGAAGGAAAGAAACATCCATCATGTTGGAAAGGGACTATATTTTGTACATTGCAACGTTTCAAGCACAAACTATGCTCATCTTCAGGCAAAAATTCTAAAAAGTTAAAAACAGAATATTAAAAACCATAATGACAATATAAACAAAATAAAGTAGGGAAAAAAATTCACAAGCTTTAAAAACAATGAAAGTCACTAAAAAATTCTAAAAGGTTAAAAATCATAATGAAAATTATAAAACAATAGGGAAAAAATTCAACAAGCTTTAAAACAATGAAAGTGACACTAAAAAAGAACAATGAATAACAGCTATAAAATACAAAATGTAAAACCCAAAACACTAAAAATTCACAAGCTTTTTTTTAAAAACACTAAAAAATGAAAAACCCACACTAAAAAGGAACACCTTAAGTCTAAGAAGCACAGATTCCGAGGCAAAACTAATAAAAACAGAAGCATCTAAAAACAAGTAAAGGTTGGTTGTTAAAGATGTTCAGTTTAGACGGAGGGGAACGGATGAAATATCAGAGTTAAGCGAAGGGGAGAGAGTTTTAATGTACAGCGATTCTAAAAGTCTTAAAGTTTGCTCACACGGAGCGGAATCTAAAATGTTAAAATTAGCTAAAGTTATATCCACTTTGCATAGGATAACATGGCTGCCTATAGCTGAAGCTTCTTTAGTTCTCAAAGGTTTGTCAGTTCTATGGCTTATGCCCATATGGGCACAGAAACGCGACTCGAGGCTCCGCACAGTGCTACCAATATAGCTCCGATCACATCGGGGACACTTAAATTCATAAACAACAGCACTGCGCAGAGCATCCGATACACGGTCTTTAACATTAAAATATGAGCCAATAGAACGACGATTAACAAATACTAGTTTAAAATCTATTTGACAATAAAATTTACTAAGAAGTGGCACAAGGTTATTACGGCAATAGGAATTCAGATATCCCATTTCTGGGAGCACAAGATAATATACATCTTTAGGAACGTTAAAATTAGACATTTTTGGTTTGTAAATGTTAGCTAAAAATCTATTGATAGCATTTTCTACAATTTGCAAAGGATAACCATTATTCACAAAATATTTTCTTAAAAAACAAATTCATTATGTAGAGACTGATAGTTAGAACATAAATTATACGCTCGGTTAAGTAGGGTGTTAACAGATGCCAGCTTGTATTTAAAATCACAATAACTTAAAAAATTGAGACCAAGACCGGTGAACGTCTTCTTACGAAAAACTGAAGTAGTAATAGAGTCGCTCTCTCTGCTAATCAGTAAATCCAAGAAAGGCAGCTTGGAATCTGATTCTTCCTCCAGAGTAAACTTTATGTTTGGATGTAAGTTATTTAAAAACGTAAAAAATTGATGAGCACTGTTAGCATCAGTAAAAACTGCAAAAATATCATCAACATATCGTCTATAAAAAATAGGCCTTATAGGGGTAGGAGGCTGGGTAAACATTTTGGTTTCTAAAAAGGTCATGAAAAAATCTGCAGCCAAAGGGCCGATCGGAGATCCCATGCCCACGCCATCAGTCTACCCAGCCTCCTACCCCTATAAGGCCTATTTTTTATGGACGATATGTTGATGATATTTTTGCAGTTTTTACTGATGGTAACAGTGCTCATCAATTTTTTACGTTTTTAAATAACTTACATCCAAACATAAAGTTTACTCTGGAGGAAGAATCAGATACCAAGCTGCCTTTCTTGGATTTACTGATTAGCAGAGAGAGCGACTCTATTACTACTTCAGTTTTTCGTAAGAAGACGTTCACCGGTCTTGGTCTCAATTTTTTAAGTTATTGTGATTTTAAATACAAGCTGGCATCTGTTAACACCCTACTTAACCGAGCGTATAATTTATGTTCTAACTATAAGTCTCTACATAATGAATTTGTTTTTTTAAGAAAATATTTTGTGAATAATGGTTATCCTTTGCAAATTGTAGAAAATGCTATCAATAGATTTTTAGCTAACATTTACAAACCAAAAATGTCTAATTTTAACGTTCCTAAAGATGTATATTATCTTGTGCTCCCAGAAATGGGATATCTGAATTCCTATTGCCTTAATAACCTTGTGCCACTTCTTAGTAAATTTTATTGTCAAATAGATTTTAAACTAGTATTTGTTAATCGTCGTTCTATTGGCTCATATTTTAATGTTAAAGACCGTGTATCGGATGCTCTGCGCAGTGCTGTTGTTTATGAATTTAAGTGTCCCCGATGTGATCGGAGCTATATTGGTAGCACTGTGCGGAGCCTCGAGTCGCGTTTCTGTGCCCATATGGGCATAAGCCATAGAACTGACAAACCTTTGAGAACTAAAGAAGCTTCAGCTATAGGCAGCCATGTTATCCTATGCAAAGTGGATATAACTTTAGCTAATTTTAACATTTTAGATTCCGCTCCGTGTGAGCAAACTTTAAGACTTTTAGAATCGCTGTACATTAAAACTCTCTCCCCTTCGCTTAACTCTGATATTTCATCCGTTCCCCTCCGTCTAAACTGAACATCTTTAACAACCAACCTTTACTTGTTTTTAGATGCTTCTGTTTTTATTAGTTTTGCCTCGGAATCTGTGTTGCTTAGACTTAAGGTGTGTTCCTTTTTAGTGTGGGTTTTTCATTTTTTAGTGTTTTGGGTTTTACATTTTGTATTTTATAGCTGTTATTCATTGTTCTTTTTTAGTGTCACTTTCATTGTTTTAAAGTTGAATTTTTTCCCTATTGTTTTATAATTGTCATTATGATTTTTAACTTTTTAGAATTTTTTAGTGACTTTCATTGTTTTTAAAGCTTGTGAATTTTTTTTCCATACTTTATTTTGTTTATATTGTCATTATGGTTTTTAATATTCTGTTTTTAACTTTTTAGAATTTTTGCCTGAAGATGAGCATAGTTGGTGCTTGAAACGTTGCAATGTACAAAATATAGTCCCTTTCCAACATGATGGATTTTTCTTTCCTTCTTGTCTGTGGCTTTCTGCTTAAATTGAAATTGAAGCTTGCCAGAATCGGCCTTCACCAATATGTATATATACATATATATATATATATATATATATATATATATATATATATATATATATATATATATTATATATATATATATATACACTTCAGTTTTTTACTATAGTGCCATAAAGCCCACCTTTGCCATCACGGTTTCGCCCCTCGGTCCTCACCCCATTAAAAGTTCGAACGCCCCCTCTAATTTCAATTCTTGGGGAACGCATTGTTGTAACCCTCCCTCTGCTAACATTGTTGCTAATATTGGCTTTGGTGGTGTTGAAAGACACTGACTGAGGCGCATTGTTGTGGGATGGCAGGGGGTCAACCGCGAATATAAACACTGACAAATCACGGTTAACTCCATTATAATCAATAACAGACACACACATTGGCGCCTATCAGCCAGAAAATGTTCAGTATATTTCCCTTATTGTTGTAAGATTTTAATTTACGGATTAATCTTCTAAGTGATACAGTGACTTTTAATTAAAGCCTGGAATACACTACTATATATATTTGAAGTTTATTTGGTACGGTAAGCAAAGTTATATTTCTAAGTCAATTAAACTTGAATGGGTAACATCTCCAAATAATTAAATAGTAGCGTATGTATAGGAAAAGTCCTAAACTCCGCCCCCTGTATGATCGACCAAAGGTCACGTGTCTCCTGCTACTACCTGGTCATATCTCCACCCTGTGTGCTCAGGACTAGTTACATCATTTATTGAACAGGTTAGGTTTGGTATAGTTTGGGTCAAATTTTGATTATCATCAGAATCTATTATATATTCATCTTCATGATCATTTTTGCTAACAGTAGTTGGTCCTACTTCTAGGGGGTATAAGAGTGATACATCTCTTATAGTTTCACCTGAAGCGGTTTTCAGTTTTACAACCCTGGTTAATCCATCTTCCCCAGTTTTTAATTCTAAAAATCTACCTAATGGCCAACACTGTCTTGGTGTATTTTGTCTAATTAGAACTACATCTCCCACCCTGATTTCATTAACCCAGTCTTTGTTTTGTATATATTTATGCCTTTCTCTCAACCCAACAAGGTATTCATCACTCCATTGCTTTTTAAATTTTATTTTTATATTTGTTATTTGTGATAATCTATTTTGCAAATCATGATTATTATCACTCCAATGTGGATCATCCAAGGAAATATTGTAATCAGGTAGAGGGTTAATGACTTCTCCTTTAATCAAATGATTTGGGGTGAGAGGCTCTACATCATTAATATTATCCCCTACATAAGTAAGTGGTCTGTTTTTGACAACATTCTCAATTTCACTAATGAGAGTGAGAAGTTCAAAGAATTCAATTTGTTTTTTTACCTATTGATTTCTTTAGGCAATTCTTTATTGTTTGGATATTCCTTTCCCAGATTGCTCCATACTATGGTGATGCAACAGGGATGTATTTCCATTTTATTTTGTTATTTTGTAGATATGTTATGGTATATGAATTTTGTAATATGTCATTTATTTGGTTTTCACCAGCCTTGAAATATGTTGGATTATTTGTCCAAACAATTTTAGGTACAGAATGCTTAGCACAAAATTTTCTAAAGCTATAGACAAATGATACTGCAGAGAGATCACTCACTATATCTAAGGTGACTGCTCTAGAAGATGAACATGTGTAAAGTATGATGTACATTTTTGTTCTGTTGTTCCCAGACCAACAGTCAAACTTCCTGTATAGTCTATGCTAACTGTTTCAAAAGGCCTATTAAAGGTGACTCTCTCTGTTGGCAAATCAGGAGGATTGGTCTTCCAGAAAGATCTGGAATGAATCCTTTTGCAGGTGACAGTTATTCAAAACTGTCTTTACAGTCATTCTGCCTTTGGATATCCAATACAACTTTCTAATGGCATTTAATGTTTGTGGAACACCCATGTGATAAAGTTCACTTGTTTCTCTCTAATAACACTGGTCAACAAAGATTTTTCATCAGAGTAAATTTTGTGGTGGCTGGATAGCATTTTTCACGCTGATTCCAAAACTGCATTCAGATTTTTTCTAGCACGTATAGTTTTCAAGATGAAGGCATATATATAACTACACAGATTTAACCATTTTACAGTAAATAGGCAAAATACTAATATTTCAACATTTGATTGTGTTTATTTTATTGTGTTTTTTTAGTTTATTCATCTTATTTATTTCAATTATCTTAATTATACATCTTATGTATTTCAGGTGTGAGCTTTTACGTCTAGCAGCATTGTGATTCAAGCAACAACGCCGTGCATTGTGTGTCAAAAGATCAGTCCAGTCCAAGAACTTGTTGTGTCAAGTTGGTGTACATTTTTTTTTAATTTATAGTTTGCTCAGGTCAGTCAACATGCCTCGACAATGTAAGAATGACCCCGACAAGTTCTGTTTCGTATGCGGCCAGTTGACAACTAAAACACAGCGACGAAGTATTACAACCGACATTAAGAAAATATACAAGCTATACTTTGATTGCCATCTAGGTGACCAATGCAAAAAACTTCACTTTTTTACGTGAAGGTCAAAATATGAGAATAAAAACCCACTCTAATAGACAGAGTTTATTTCCACGACAGTTTCGACGCCCACTGGCATCCTCCTCGGGTGGATACAGAAACACAAATGAAACAAAACAAGAGGGAAAAACAGTTCAGGGATCGACCGTTAAGAAATTCGCACCTAGGTTGGATTCCATTCTCTCGAGACAGGAGGGGCATTTTCATTAAGTACATTCGCACAAATTTTAAAACTATCTTCCTGTTCTAAACATACAGATTCTATTATTTTTACATAATTATTACATTTATAATTAAATTTATTACATTTAATATTGCATAATTATTAATTACAGAAATTATAAATTCTGTAATTAATAATTATGCAATATTAAATGTAATAAATTTAATTATAAATGTAATAATTATGTAAAAATAATAGAATCTGTATGTTTAGAACAGGAAGATAGTTTTAAAATTTGTGCGAATGTACTTAATGAAAATGCCCCTCCTGTCTCGAGAGAATGGAATCCAACCTAGGTGCGAATTTCTTAACGGTCGATCCCTGAACTGTTTTTCCCTCTTGTTTTGTTTCATTTGTGTTTCTGTATCCACCCGAGGAGGATGCCAGTGGGCGTCGAAACTGTCGTGGAAATAAACTCTGTCTATTAGAGTGGGTTTTTATTCTAGGTGACCAAGATAAACCATGGGCGCCACATCAAATCTGTTCTGGCTGTTCAAATGGATTACGTGATTGGCTTAACAAAAAGAAAGCTTCAATGCCATTTGCCATACCCATGATATGGAGGGAGCCGAGAGATCATCATGAAGACTGTTATTTTTGTAGTGTGAACTTAATGGGGTTTTCTGCCAAGAACAAACACCAGATTGTATATCCAAACTTGGATTCAGCACGTAGACCAGTAAAACATGATGAAACTGCCCATTCCAATTCCCCCAAGTGATAGGCTAGATTCTATCATATATGACATGGAAAGTGATGAAGGTGCAACTGGCGTTTCCGGACCATCTACAGAACCAGAGTACACTTTAGAAGGTAGACATTTAGAGCCTAAAAAGTTAACCCAAGGACAGTTGAATGATCTTGTTAGAGACTTATCGCTGTCTAAAGAGAAATCAGAGCTTCTCACCTCAAGACTAAAGGAGAACAATTTACTTGAGAACAATGTTCGTATTAGTTACTACCGAAAGCGGAATTTTGAATTAACAGCATTCTTTTCAGTAGACGGTCCTCTCTGTTATTGCCATGACATCAATGGACTATTTACAGCCATATCTCAGACGTATGTGGCATCTGAGTGGCGCCTCTTTATTGATTCGTCGCAGAGAAGCCTGAAAGCAGTTCTTTTGCATAATGGTAATATAATGCCATCCATCCCCATTGCCCATTCCGTCCATCTAAAAGAGACATATGACAATATGGATATACTACTTAAGGCAATCAAATACGACAGTCATCAATGGAATGTTTGTGGAGATCTAAAAGTTATAGGAATGCTTATGGGTATGCAGTCAGGATTCACAAAATTTTGTTGTTTCCTTTGCCTGTGGGACAGTCGCGCCAGTATAGAACATTACACCAAAAGTGACTGGCCACTTAGGTATACATATGTCCCAGGGATAAGCAATGTCCAGTCTGTCCCTTTAGTGGATCCCCAAAAGATCTATCTGCCACCTCTTCACATTAAACTTGGTTTAATGAAGAATTTTGTTAAAGCAATGGGTAAAGTCAATTCTGAAGGGTTCCAATACCTTTCAAGGAAATTTCCGAAGGTTACTGCAGCAAAATTGAAGGCAGGAATTTTTGTTGGGCCACAAATAAGGGAGGTTTTGAATGACACTGAATTTGAAAAAGTCCTAAGTCCGCTGGAATTGAAGGCTTGGCTGTCGTTCAAATGGATATGTGAAAACTTTCTTGGAAGCAACAAGTCACCTGCGTATAAGGATGGAGTCAAGAACCTCCTTGATGCCTTCAAAGAAATGGAGTGTCGAATGTCGTTAAAAATTCACTTCCTGCATTCCCACTTAGATTTCTTTCCTGAAAACCTTGGTGCAGTGAGTGACGAGCAAGGAGAGCGCTTCCATCAAGATATTCAGATGATGGAGAAGCGCTACCAAGGATATTGGAATGAAAGCATGATGGCGGACCATTGTTGGATGCTGTATCGTGACAATCCAGGCCAAATTTACAAAAGGAAATCACACTCACAGCGCTTTTAATAAAATAATGTATATATTCTTTATTTATAAGTACATTGAATAAAGTATATGATGTATTTGTTGTTTAGCATTCCTAAGTGTGATCTATACATCCATAAATTTTCTTATAGCAATATCAAAAACTTAAAAATATCAAAACCAGTGTATCTATATAACTATACGTGCTAGAAAAACAATAAAACCAGATTCGAAATCAGCGCGAAAGATGCATTAAGAAAAGTGTGATCATGTTTGTGATGAGAAAAAAAGTTTCATTTTGTTGGCCAGTGTAATTAGAGTTGTAATGTGATGGAACCTAAGAAGAAGAAGGGGTTGTTTACTGTTATATGTGATTTGTGATTTGTTTAATCTACCCTTACATCTTAATAAGCCATCTTTGTCAATGTAGAGATTCAAGTTTATTACCGCAGAGGGTACGTTGTTCATTTGTTTACCAATTGTTAGAAAATCTATTTCATTTTTGTATTCTGTTTGTTGTATGTGGTTAATCCAATATTTGGTAGCTAGACTTGTATACATTTCATTATCATTATTTCTTTGTTTATTTATTTTCTTTAAACAGTTGTGAATGAATCTGAGACAGTAAGATGTTACCCTTACAAGTTTGCCAAAGTCAGAATAACTGTTATAATCTAATAGTGGCTCAACTTTATTTGTGGTTATCATGTTAAGTTTTACATTAATTTGTTCTGCTGGCCACATTGTTTCATCCTGAATGAATTCAGGTCCATGAAACCAATTTTTGTTGGATTTTAGTAATTTACAGGATAATCCTCTTGTGAGAAAGTCTGCAGGATTTTGTTTTGTTGGAATGTATCTGAAGGTTATGTCCAAATTTTGTCTAGCTTCTTTAATGTCTCTTAATACGGACAAAGATGTTTTTTGAGTTTAACTTATCAGAGTTGATCCATGCCAAGCAGATTTGACTGTCAAGCCAAATATATGTAGTTGTGATGTTTACATCATAATAGACTTCATGGAGAAATACTGTTATTTTTACAGCTAGATAACCGCAAGTAGTTCAAGCTGAGGAATAGTTTTCTTTTGTTTTAAGGGTGTTACTTTCCCCTTGGCATAGATCAAATGGCTGCCATCCTCACCTACAAGGTAAGCGCAACAGCCATACACCTTTTCACTGGCATCACCAAATACATGCAAGGTTTGAGGTGTATCTCTGTGTCCACAAACTCTGGGAATATTTATGTTTTGTAATTTATTGAGATCTTTAGCTAACCTTTTCCAGCTATCTTGTTGTTTATTGGTTATAGGATCATCCCAGTCTACTTTCTGTTTCCAAAATTCTTGTAAAAGAACCCTGGATCTGATAGTAGAAGGAAGGAGTAGCTGTTGTATCTAAGGTGTAGCCTTTTGTGCAGAGTGAGTCATGAACTTTAGAATCTGAGTTCAAATCCCAGATCATGCCTAATGTTTTCACCCTGTTTGTTGGTTCTGTTAATCCTTTGTCTTCTGATTTTATTTTTTGATTTAGTCTCTCATTATTTGTGATCCACTCTCTTAATTCAAAATTACCTTCTTTCATTATTTTATCTGCTTTTATGTAAACTTCATTTAATTCTGACTCTGTTTTGGTTGATCCTACAAGGTTATCTACATAGAAGTGATCTTTCAAGAACTGAACAGTTAAATCATTTTCATCATACAAATTTAAGTGATGTTTGATGGTTAAAGCCAGTAAACTAGGACTTGCATTTGCTCCAAACAAAACCACATTAAATTTAAATGTTTTAAACCCTTTATTTAAGTCATATGGATCATTAAACCACAAGAATCTTAGTTGATCTTTGTCATAGTTATTTTTCAGATGAATTCTCAAAAAAGCTTTGCTTATATCACTTTGAACTGCATAGTCATCTAATCTAAATCTTAGAAGGATTTTTACAAGGTCTGAAATAAGATTAGGCCCCTCTATGAGACAGTCATTCAAGCTATGCTTATTGCCATCTTTAAGACTACAGTTATACACAACTCTAAGTTTTGTTGTGGGTGCATCCTTTCTATAGACTCCTGTGTGAGTAAGATAATGGCAGTTGTCTTTTTTAAAGGGGTGATCTTTAACTTCTTCAATGAAGCCTTTTTCTAACTGGTCCTTGAAAACATCATCATACATTTTAATTCTATTGTCATTTTTTAATCTTTTCATCAAATTATAGAGATGACCTTTAGCTACCTTTAGATTATCATTTAATTTTGGACTATTGATCTTCCAAGGTAGTTCAATTGAATAATGGCCATTTTCATACATGATGGTATTTTCAAAATTTTCACCATTAATTGATTTTCATCTGTATGATCACCATCTTGCACCCCCACTGACTCTAATAGCCAGAGCTGTTGTACACCTTTATCTAATTCTTCAGTTGTTAATGATTTATTTAATATTTCAGTATTTATGTCATTATTTGAGTTGTGTAAGACCTTGTCATAATAGGGCAAGTTTGTTAGTCATATATTTTTATTTTTCATTGTTATTTTATATTTATCTATGTGTCCCAGTGGAGCTATACCCCAGTGAGTATCTAGACAATCCCATCCTATTCTGACTATGCCCTTCTGAATTAAGTGAATATAATCAGCTCCAATTAACATTTGAACATTATCTATTGTATCATCATTTAAATTTCTATCTGCAATTTTATATTGCTTTTTAAGTTGTTGTATTACTTGTTTTAAATTTGGTATTTTAAATTTTTGTTGACCAACTTGTTCAATGACTACTGCTTCTATGTTTGTTGTTTTATTCTCTGTGGGTATATCCAGATCTAAATTGACTGTACTATATTTTTCTTTCTGTTCATTTTCTTTGACAAATGATGTTATACACAATTCTTGTTCATTTTTATGAGTTTGTAGGCCTAATTGATTAACTAATGATTGATCTACAAATGTTTGTTGGGAACAAGAATCTATTAGACATTATAGGAGTTGTCCCACCTTTTTATTTTTTAAATCCAAGGTTATTGTAGGTAGGAGTACACTAGAATTTTTATTGACATTATTTATTGATATATGTCCATTAAATGTTTTTTCATTTTTCTTTGGTTTTGTTTATTTGAATTTTTAAATGAATCACAAAGACAAGAGACATGATTTAAACTTCCACAATTAACACATTTGAATCTTATTTTTGTTTTGCAGTCTTTGTTAGTATGTCCTGCACCTGTGCATTTAGTACAAAGGTTTAACTGAGAACACCTATTTATCCGGGATTCTAAGTCTACATATTTAGTACATCGTGTGCTATGTGATCATCAGCCGAACAAAATTTACACTTACGTACAAATTCTGTCGTAACATTAAAATTTGTAGTGTAGGAGTTAGACCTATCACTTTTTGTTCTGATTTGTTTTTTGTTGTGGTTTGGTTTTGTTTGAATTTTTTGTTTGGTATTTGTGAATCAATCTTTGTTTGTGAATAATCTTTGAAGATTTGTACATTGACAAAACATTTGGAAATTCATTCCTTATTTCACCAAGGGTAGGGTATGTATTTCCCGTTATTCTTTGGAAAATATCCCTAATTTGGGTAGGTAAACAATCAAATATTATGGCTTGGATAAACCATGCTGATTTCTCTAGATCTATATCATTATTTTGTAGATGACCTAACATGCATTCAATTTCACAATAGAAATTGTACAGATCCTGATGGTTATCCTTGGCTGGTTTTATATTTTTTAATTTTATTGCTAAATCATTTACTATTTCTTTTTTATTTAGGAAATTTCTTTCTAGTAATTTGAGAGCTATTTTATATGAACTGCCAATTGCCGGTAAGGCATCAACCAGTTTTAGGGCTGGGCCCTTTAAATAATTAAGCAGATAACTGAATTTGTCAACATCAGATATATAATCTTTGTTGCCAATTAAACTATCAAATTTTTCAGAAAAGACTGAAATTTTGTTCGATCACCCTCAAATATTGGTACTTGTAATGTTGGTAACTTGGCTTTTAGTTGTTTATTGTCATCATTAGAAATGGATACATTTCTGAAGGCCTCAATCAAACTTTGATTGTAGCCTCTAAATTATTTGGTAGATTATCTAAAGCAGCATATAATTCATTTATGTGAGAATCTATTTCAAAAATATTCTGTTCTTGTTCACACAAAAGTGCATATGTCTCTTCACCAACATTTAACCATCAGTTTCTGTAACAATTTCCTCATCTATAATTATTATTTCCTGTTTAATTCTATTTAAACCACCCAAAATAGTATCATAATCCCTTTTATTTGGATTTTCTTTGCTATTAAAGCTAGTTAAAAGCCTGGTAATGACTCCCTTCCTTGCTGATCTCTTCCTTTTTAGTGATTTAATCTTTGCCTCAATTGCTTCACATTCAGCCATATTTTTATTTTTTTTTTTCCAAAAAATAAGTCTCCAAAATACTAAAAACCCTTTCAACTTTATAAATAAGCTTTATTTTATATTATGTATACAATACTTAAGCTTTAAGCTTGGTTGAATAGGCTAGGCTTCAGATTACCCTTATTCTAGAATTTTACCACATTTATGGCCAAATGATAAGTTTTGAAGTATTTGAATTATTTCTTATTTTTATTTTTAGTAATTTATTATTATTTATCTGTAGTAAATATCTGAAAAAGCCAAACATGGAATAAATTCTGTTCAGATGTCAAAATGTTAGGCCTACCTTCTGGTCAATATTAACCATCAAAATTTGATAAGGCGTAATTTTTTGTCTCTTTTTTTTGTTTGTTTGTTTTAATCCTGTTTTGTTATTTTATTCAAGGTTAAGGTTTTCACAGCAAATAACCCTTCCCCACACCGGCCACCATTTTAGTTATGGAAAAAATAGGTCCTGCTCCAACTAGAGTAGCCTAAACACCGCCTAGGCTACATTGAAGATGGAAGACCTAGGCTAAAGATGAACTCGCCTAGCTCTGTGTCCATAAACTGGACTTTCATACTTTATTGTTAAAAAATTACAGCTGAAATGTCAGCTTATTTAACCTAAATTTAATAACAGAAGGGAAATTTGTGAACTTCTTACCTTGAAATGATATAAAATCTTAAATTTATTTTTTTGACACCAATGATGAACTTTTTATTCCTGCTTCTTCTTCTAACCCTTCCTTTCTCTTTTGTAGTTGTTCTTATTATGGCGATTTTTTTTTCTTCCAAAAACATGTTGCCATTTCTAGCTATAGGATCTTTTTTCTTTTCATCCCATATTTGTTTCTTGGTTGGTGTCTTTTTAATTTTTCTCAGCAAGAGTTCAAGTTCTCTTTCTGATTTACTTTTATTGTTATTATTTTTCAATGTCAATGTGACTTATTCAAGATTAGGTGGGTCTTCCATTTCGGTACTCCCAAATTTTCCACAGTGCCGAATATTTGAGTAAATGCAGCGGCCAAGACTCTTTCGTAAATGTGATGCCTACATGCAAGCCACATTACCTTCCTTTCTAGGAGCTCTTCTAAAATAATGCAGGCTCCATTTATCCAACCTATATTAGACGCTGTTATATCAAAAACTAGTGCACAAATGTTTTGGTACAAGTTCCAATCTTTTGCAGCATTAAATGCGGCGTTGCATTTTACCAGAGGAATCCGGAATAGTTGGTATAGCAAGAACTTTTCCCTTAAGTGCTGAAGGAATCCCTGACGAAATTATTGCTAGCTTTTCTCCCGTTTCCCCACTGTTATCAGAAACGAGCTTCCCATCCCAGTGTAGAGCACAATGTTAAGGTGGTATAAATTTTTCTTTGATCATTTTGGCTGTTTCAGTTCTGCTTTTTATCCCTTATCTGTGCATCGTTGACTTTGATAAAGTGATATCGCTCAGGTCTTTATCGCACTGACTTGCAATAACAGCAGTAAAGCCTGTTCTTTGGCGAACAGAAAGGTTAAGACGACCTACCATATTTGAAACAATGGGATTCTGTACAATATTTTTTCATTTGCATGAGGATTTTGATGAAGGAGGTGTATAATCCTCATCTCTAGCATATAATGTACTTGGAATAGGATTTGGTTCATTAGGAATCGCTATTTCTCCTTCAATATCTGTTTTTAAGGTCATGCTGAGTTTTTCCTGTCTCTCCAGTTCCTTCTCTTTAAGTAATTTTTCACGCTCCACTCTTTTCACCTGACTCTGAAACTTGTTTTGATAGCTTTTATCTATTGATCATAAGCAAAGCTTTTTGGGTCCTTTTTGGTCTTTTAGAAACTCTATATCTTGCTCTTTGTTACGGAAGTTCGTAATTGATTTTTTTTTCATTATTTCTATGGCATTTTGAGAACAAATAATTCCTTCAGGGAAGATGGTCTCTTCTTATTTATTCTTTCTTCCTGTGTTTTGTTTTTCGTGAAGTATTCATATTGCTTTATCAATTGGTCTACTTTTTTCTCGGATGGCGGCTTTTTGAAGTATCTTGGCATGAGATACCGGCCCAATCCCAAAATTTTTTAACGTTTCTTAGTACTTCTTGGATCACATATGACTGATTTCTTTTTCAGAAGTCCTCTTGATAAATATAGATAGTGACGTAAGACGTCACCATTAGATGGCAAAACGAGACCCTTTCTGAGGTTCCAAATTGTGAATTAAGTTTATGAGAAGCCAATCTTCTGACTTATCCGTGGTACGAGTTTTAACTTTTGCCAAGCCATTTTAGTCTAACTAATCTAATCTGAAATTTGTATCATAATCGTATCATAAATCATATCATAATCATAAATCTGAAAATAAATAGAAGTACAGTGAGTACACACACACACACACACACACACACACATATATATATATATATATATGGTTTTATGCGGCTTTAGGGTCAGAAATGGAGTAGAAAATGTTAAAAAATAAAAATTTTTGCCTTTTAACTTTCTATTTTGGTATAAAAGCATAGTAAATTAGGTATCAATCGATAGCTATTTTAATTTTCCATCCAAAAATGTACATAGTCTGAGGTTATAATAAAATGCAAGAAATTTATAACCGAAAGACTTCCGAAAATCGACAATTTATTATAAAGAAAAGGGGAAAATTGGTTTTGTAAGCCTAGGGTCCGAAATTTTCACCAAATGGAAAATAATTGCTATTTTCTTATTTAGAGCGACAGGCATAATGATATTAGGAGGTTGGACCCTGGAAAAAAAGAAGTTGGTCAAAAATGGGACACCCTATTGCGCTGAGAAGAATCTTGCAGCACGTTTACAGCAGAAAGATGGAAGCCTACTTACAATCAGGCAGTTCAGGATTCCACCCATCAACTGTAATGCCATGGCCTATACTGATCTCATAGATTGGCAGGCAATTGAGATAACAGAACCTCCACTTAGAAAAATATGGGATGATAACGAGGTCCAATCTTACATCAAGAACGTAGCAACACTCTCCTCCACGTTTGAGATGGGGGAAATGCCGTGTCATTCGCAAGCTGTGGAGATATGCGTTAAGTTGGTAATTGAGGCATCATCATCTGTGTGTAGTGAGTTACGGAGAGATGGTTTCATTAGGACTAAGTTGGAATCCCAAAAACTAATGGGAGAGACTCGAAGAAAGATGATAAAGTGTAAACTAAGTGAACAGTGATCAGAGTGAAAACGTAACACGCTCGGAAAGTGCCTACCTAGCATAGTTGGGTGGATGGGCGGGCATGGGCGGAACTCGCTATGCAGCCACCTCCTCGTGGTGAGTTCTGGGTAATAATAAATTCAAATTACTTATCAACTGAGAGTTGCATTTATATTTTTATAAACAAAATAGACTGTTCTGTGGCCAGTAATATTTTTACAGTTTTTTCCTCATCAATAATAATATGCAACTTTTACGTCAACGAGCCAATCAAACTTCCAAAATTCAGTTTTTAGACGAAATAACCAAAAATATGGAAATTTCTAATTTTTCACTCGCTAAAGGCAATGGAAGATATCCTCTGATGCCCGTAAGATTTTTACAGAGTGTTTTCCTCATCAAAACGCATCTTTTATGATAACTGGTCAAAAAAATCCCAAATTTATTTTTTGACAAAAATAGCTAAAAATAGGAAAATTCATAAATTTACTCGCTTGGGGCAGTAGACGATATTGTCTGAGGTCATTACAATGTTTAGAGAGTGTGTTTCTCTTCAAACTACAACTTTTACAACTACAGGCTAATCAAAATTCCAAAATTCATTAATTCAACCCACCCTAATAAGGACTGACCCTCCATAAGTTCTCTATACTGCTCGCCTCGCACAATAATAACTGCGCTTGTGCATCAGATCACCCCTCGAGATTAACTGTTATATATTTGGCACATCTTTTAGTTGGAAGAGGTTTAATTTTTACTTTAAAAGTCACGTCGGCAGGGATTGATATTCCTGAAACGCATTTTGTATCAGATATACCAATTTAATATATAAGATATACTTTTATATTTTTTCAAGATATAAATACAAGATACAGTATCACTGATACTCCGTCTCTGTATATATATATATATATATATATATATATATATATACACACACACCTCGGTGGTGTAGTAGTTAGCGTCGCTGACTACAAATCCATCGGCCCCGGGTTCGAGACCCGTTGACGGCAGCCGGCGCGCAGCAAAACCCAGCTGTTCATCTTTCCACACAATAAAGAAAGTGATTGGTAGATAAATGGGTACCCTAGGTGGCCTAGTGGTTAAGACGCTGGGTTGCTGGTGGGACGTGGTTCGGATTCCACGTTAAAGTGTAGGTCTAAGGTGGAGTGAAAAGCTTGACCTTCGTTAGAATGAACAATTCGGGCGGAAGCTAACAAAAGGTTATATATATACACACACACACATATATATATATATATATATATATATATATATATATATATACAGGGTGTCTCATAAGTCCGGCATCATAGGAAAAATAATAAAAAAGGCAAAAGAAAAGCTTTTATTTACAGAACGTGCTCAATATGTCCACCATTGTTTTCAATACACAAATTCAAACGTGATACCCAGTCAGCAAGCACACGGTGAATGATATCAGGAGTAATGGTGTTACATGCCCCAATAATGCGCTGCCGCAAATGTTCAACACTCCTAATTTTCTCTGCGTATACCAGCGCTTTCAAGTGGCCCCAAAGATAAAAATCTAGTGGCGTGAGATCCGGGCTTCTAGTTAGCCATTCCACAGACCCTCGACGTCCTATCCAATGACCAGGGAATTGTTGGTACAGGTATTCCCTTACTTGTGTGCTGTAATGTGCAGGAGCGCCGTCTTGCTGAAACCATGTTGGGAAATTTCCTTCTTCGTTCAAGACACTGGGAAATGCTTCTTCCTTGAGCATACGTAGGTAGGTGCCTCCAATGACATGTTCATCGAAAAAGAGGGGGCCTATGATGCGATCCTTCCAAATGCCACACCGTACCATCACCCGAGATGCACCTTGTTCCTTTGAAGAGGTATACCAGTGAGGGTTGTTTTGAGACCAGTAGCGGGTGTTCTGTCGATTTACCTCACGATTTCCATAAAAAACAGCCTCGTCACTGAACAGAATGGTGGACGGGAAATTGGCATCCCGAGCATATTGTTCCGTAGCCCATTCACAAAATTCCATCCGCCGGTCGGGATCATCATCTTCGCTTAATTTCTGTAGGATCTGAAGTTTATATGGATGCCATTTGTGAGCCTGAAGAATGCGATGGATGCTACTTTTCGACACTCCTGTCTCGGCGGACAATCGCCAAAGAGACTTATTGGGACTTCTGTTAAAATGAGCCAGGATAGCAGTCGCTGTATCATCGTCAGTGGACCTCCTTGAAGGTCCACTGTATGGTTTATCTTCTATGGATCCTGTTTTCTTAAACTTTGCAACAAGTCTGCTAACACAACTCCATGTTATTGGCTCGCGGTCTGGATGCAGTCTGTTAAATTCAGCAGCGGCCTCTCTTTGACTCCGATTTCCTATGAGTATAATTATCTGGATTCGTTCTTCCTTGCTCACAGACATTATGGCCTGTAGAAAGAGAAAAATATGAATTATGGTTTGTAGAAATAGAAAAATATGAATTTCTCCTATGATGCCGGACTTATGGGACACCCTGCATATATATATATATATAATATATATATATATATATATATATATATATATATATATAAAGAGAGAGAGAGAGAGAGAGAGAGAGAGAGAGAATGTCATGAAATTTACGCTATACTGAGGGGACATTTTGGAAACGCCTGTTTTTACGACTGACGTCTCGCTCAATATTTAAAATAATTCGCAAAGAACTAAACTTCCCAATAATGAATAAAAATAACACTGTCAAGGTTTCGCCTCCTGCAAAATTTATCTTGATGCCTCCGAGATCATTTTGCACAAACTCTCGCCAAATGTTAGAAATTACGGCACAAGAACCTGAAATTGACGTTGCTGTTGTTTTTCATTGCTTGAATACAATTAAGTCTCGGACGAACGAAGTACTAGTTTAAAGTTTAGAATATTTTTTCTTTTGCATTCAGCTTCTGTTCCAGATGCTGCACGCTTCGGCTTCGGTTTATCTCAAGATTAAAGTGTTATTTTTATACTGGTTCAGCGTGGATGTTGTTTTATTCAGATAGGTTGAACAAGTATGCAGCTTTCATTAATCTGACGAGGGACGAAATATTTATGAATTTACATATTGATTTTTCATTTATATTTGTTGGTAAATCTTTATTGTTTGTTTTATTTTTGTGTAAATTAGATACTAATTTATTTCAGTTCATTATTTAGATTTCTTTTCTGACTTACTGAAAAATTTTAATACTTCTAGACTGAACAAGAAAGGGTAAGTATATATATTACACAGTATATATATATATATATATATATATATATATATATATATATAGAGAGAGAGAGAGAGAGAGAGAGAGAGAGAGAGAGGGTGTCTCACAACCGGTCTGCCATACTTTGGGGGGGTGATTTTCGGGGGGATATCGAGTAAAAAGTTAATACAACATCCGTGCTATTTCCAACCGTTCCGGAGCTACGGACGTTTTAAGGTGCACTGAAAAAATAAACGAGTATTAATCTGGTGTATTTATTGTTGCATTTTATGAGATACACCTGATAAATGTTCAAAATGTCCGCCTCGGTTTTCAATGCACAGCCTTTCTCCAAACAAGAGTCCACTGCCCACTAAATCATTTTGGGGTGTTCTCGTATGTCAGCAGCGGCATCCATAATCCGACGCAGGAGTTGCTCTCTCGTTTGTACTTTGGTCTTGTAGACCATCTCTTTCATAGGGCCCCATAAAAGGAAATCTAACGGGGTTAAGTCCGGAGATCTCGGGGGCCACGATATTAGATCAGCACGACCAATCCAACGATTCCCGTACCGCTAATTTAAGTAATCCGTAACATGACGACCAAAATATGGTGGCGCCGCATCGTGCTGAAAGAACATCCTGCGCCATGTCCTCCATCATAAGCGGCAATTCGTTGGTCAGGAAGTTCAGATAAATATCAGCAGTTAATCGTTTTACCAAAATGAACGGTCCATTCAGCTGATCTCAAATTACACCGTACCAAACATTCACCGAGAATCGATGTTGAAAGTTTCCTTCAACGATACCCTGGGGATTATCGGCAGACCACAAGTGGAAATTTCGCCCATTATTAATTCCATCCTGAATGAATTGTGCTTCATCACTAAACAGTATACTAGGTCCAGTATGCGCTGCTCCACAGCAACGGGCCGTCGTGCCACATGCTTTTGTTACGTGGAACAATTGTTCCTGTTTCCTTTAATCTCTGGTGTGAGTCACTAAACACTTGCCTGTTCGGTATTCGGCGGTTCAGAAAAAGTCTTAGTACTATTACCGCAAAATGGGAGAGTGCAATTGCAAAGCAACATTGCAACATTACATGGAACATGATGAAAGTGTTTTTGAACCCCCGCAAATATATATATATATATATATATATATATATATATATATGAGTTGTATGTATGTGAACTCTAGGAAGTAACCTAACCTGGCTGCTGAGGCCTACAAAAATATATGTATGTGGGTGTGTATGCAGAGATAGAAAAGCTTCTTTTATATATATATGTGAAAGGTATGTATGTGAACTCCAAGAGGTAACCTAACCTGGCAACTCAGGCCCACAAAAATATATATATGCATATACATGTGGGTGTGTAAATGTCTAAAATAAAACACCAGGAGTGCAGAGATCCTTTCACTGCGGCGTCTCGAAGCATTTTGTATTCTTCACTAACCTTCCTGGTCGGCTTTAGCATCACAGACAGATGGTTTAGAAGGCAGCCAGTCGTATTTTTCGTACACATCTAATTCCTTGTACGTACATATAAAGGTGAATGCAAAAAACTTCACTTTTTTCTACGTGAAAGTCAAAATATGAAAATAAAAACCCACTCTAATAGACAGAGTTTATTTCCACAACAGTTTCGATGCCCACTGGCATCCTCCTCGGGTGGATAAGAAAAACGAATGAACCAAACCAGGAGGGAAAAAACAGTCCAGGGACCGACCGTTAAGAAATTCGCACCTAGGTAGATCCCGTTCTCCCGACACCGGAAGGGCATTTTCATTAAAGGGACCCGCTTATAAGTACATTCGCACAAATTTAAAACTATCATCCTGTTCTAAAAATACAGATTCTATTATTTTTTTACATAATTATTACATTTATTATTAAATTTATTACATTTAATATTGCATTATTATTTATTACAGAAATTATAAATTTATTATTACATTGGTTATTACATTGTTGTTTATTATACAGAACTTATAAACCGAAAAACGAATGAAAAAGGCGAGAAGGAAACAATCCAGAGACCATTGAGAAATTCGCACCTAGGTTAGATACCGCTCTCCCGACACCGGAAGGGCATTTTATTACAGTGTCCCACTTATAAGTACATTCGCACAAATTAAAACTATCTACTTGTTCTATACATACAGATTCTAATATTTTGATATAATTACTGCATTTATTATTGCATTTACATTTTTTTAACATTTATTATTATTACCTTTACCCTAATTATTAAATTTATAATATTACCTTTATTATTACATTTGTTGCATTTATATTTATTTCCACATTTATTACTTCCATTACTCCATTTACATTTACGTTTATTATTCCATTTACATTTTACCCCCCCAAAAAAAAATCGAATGAACTAAAAGCGAGTAAGGAAACAATCCAGAGACCTTTAAGAAATTCACACTTAGGTTAGAACACGTTCCCCCGACTCTGTAAGGGAATTTTTGACCAAGAATCTCATTAAAGGGTCTAACTTATAAGTACCTTCGCACAAATTAAAATTATCTACTTTTTCTATACATACAGATTCTATTATTTTTCTTTTGACATGATTATTACATTTATAAAGTACCTTACTTGATTCCCAATCTATAGCATGATTATTTTGGCTGGCGTGATAAAAAATGGCATTATTAGTATTACAACTTCTGAAGGCATATTTGTGTTCTTTAATACGGGTTTCAATATTTCTTCCAGTTTCTCCAACGTATACTAAATCACAACTTTTACACGGAACGATGTAGACACAGGCTTGTTCCTGTTTTGCAACGTTATTCCTAACCAATTTACTTTTCACGGTAGACGAATATTTGAACGTCAAAGCAAACTTAAAATCTTTCGTCAACGGTTTTACTCTTTCTAAGCCGGCAATGTAAGGCAAACTCACATATTGTTTTTGGTTAACTGAAGGTTCCCGAGGGGCATAAAAAGATTTTCTGGCTTTCTGATAAACCACTAGGACATTTTAAATCCTTAAAAGTTATAAAAGTAACACTGTGGTTATTTTGGACAAGTTTGATTATAAAAAAAAAAATGGAAGCGTTACTTAGTGATGAATTCACCTACACTAAAGTGAGATCGTCCCCCCTAAAGCGTCTTTCTGCCGAATTCAACAAAACCATCAGGAACTTATTAAAAGATGTCCCGGCGATTGATCCTAAAAGATTTCTGCAGATTAACCCCAAACTCCCCCGCATTTACCGCCTACCCAAAACCCATAAGATTAATATACCACTCCGTCCCATTATTTCACACAGGGGTTCCTTTAGTTACAGGTTATCTAAATTTCTTGCAGATAAATTATCCCCATTAGTTAGTAAATTTTCAGACTCGCACATCACTAATTCCTGTGACTTTATTAACAAAGTTATGTCCTTAGATTTAAAACGGGGAAGAATGATCAGTTTTGACGGTGAGTCCATGTTTACGAAAGTTCCCATTGATGATGTACTTAGTTTTTCAGATAGAAAATTGCCAACATGTAACGTAGAACTAGGCATGCCCACATCTGTATTTTTAGAACTGATAAAACTCTGTTACCAATAATGCCTTCTCCTTTGGTGAAGAATTTTATTTGCAACGTTTTGGTATGGGAATGGGGTTTTCTTTATCCCCAATACTGAGTACATTATACATGGAATATTATGAGTCGGAATTGTTGCAAACAATATGTCCCAGGAATCTAATTTGGTTTCGTTATGTAGATGATATTTTCTCATTTTGGCCTGACCACTGGAACAACTTTGACACTTTCTTTCAGTCATTAAATAATCTTGTTCCCTCCATTAAATTTAAATATGAATGGGAGAACGACAAACAATTACCTTTTCTAGATGTTTTGGTTATTAACGAAAGCGGAAAGCCCAATTTCACGGTCTATAGAAAACCTACTCATTGTAATTCGTACATTCATTATTTTTCATATCATGATGAAGGGGTTAAAAGCTCAATTATTTCTTCCATGTTTCTAAGAGCACTCAGGATTTGTAGCCTACACTTGCTGGACCCGGAAAATTCAGAGATTTGGAACATTTTTAAAGATTTAAAATATCCTGAGTGGTTTATCAGAAAGGCGTATTTTAAAGCCAGAAAATCTTTTTATGCCCCTCGGGAACCTTCAGTTAACCAAAAACAATATGTGAGTTTGCCTTACATTGCCGGCTTAGAAAGAGTAAAACCATTGACGAAAGATTTTAAGTTTGCTTTGGCATTCAAATATTCGTCTACCGTGAAAAGTAAATTGGTTAGGAATAACGTTGCAAAACAGGAACAAGCCTGTGTCTACAGCATTCCCTGTAAAAGTTGTGATTTAGTATACGTTGGAGAAACTGGAAGAAATATTGAAAACCGTATTAAAGAACACAAACATGCCTTCAGAAGTTGTAGTACTAATAATGCCATTTTGCATCACCTCAGCCAAAATAATCATGTTATAGATTGGGAATCAAGTAAGGTACTTTATAAATGTAATAATTATGTCAAAAGAAAAATAATAGAATCTGTTTGTATAGAAAAAGTAGATAATTTTAATTTGTGCGAAGGTACTTATAAGTTAGACCCTTTAATGAGATTCTTGGTCAAAAATTCCCTTACAGAGTCGGGGGAACGTGTTCTAACCTAAGTGTGAATTTCTTAAAGGTCTCTGGATTGTTTCCTTACTCGCTTTTAGTTCATTCGATTTCTTTTTGGGGGTAAAATGTAAATGGAATAATAAACGTAAATGTAAATGTAATAATGGAAGTAATAAATGTGGAAATAAATATAAATGTAACAGATGTAATAATATAGGTAATATTATAAATTTAATAATTAGGGTAAATGTAATAATAATAAATGTTAAAAAAAATGTAAATGCAATAATAAATGCAGTAATTATACCAAAATATTAGAATCTGTATGTATAGAACAAGTAGATAGTTTTAATTTGTGCGAATGTACTTATAAGCGGGACCCTATAATAAAATGCCCTTCCGGTGTCGGGAGAGCGGTATCTAACCTAGGTGCGAATTTCTCAATGGTCTCTGGATTGTTTCCTTTTCGCCTTTTTCATTCGTTTTTCGGTTTATAAGTTCTGTATAATAAACAACAATGTAATAACCAATGTAATAATAAATTTATAATTTCTGTAATAAATAATAATGCAATATTAAATGTAATAAATTTAATAATAAATGTAATAATTATGTAAAAAAATAATAGGGTCCCTTTAATGAAAATGCCCTTCCGGTGTCGGGAGAACGGGATCTAACCTTGGTGCGAATTTCTTAACGGTCGGTCCCTGGACTGTTTTTCCCTCTTGTTTTGGTTCATTCGTTTTTCTGCATCCACCCGAGGAGGATGCCAGTGGGCATCGAAACTGTTGTGGAAATAAACTCTCTCTATTAGAGTGGGTTTTTATTTTCATATATAAAGGTGAATTACCGTCACTTTGCCTCAACCACACACACACCACACACACACATTGTATAGTTTATATATATATACTCGTACATATATGTATATATGCCCTTCATTTCCATTAATATTTGTTTAAAATGTGTAAATAAAACACAACTGCAGTGTTCTGCCTATTTAATATATCTCGATACAAATTAATACATACATGATTTATATTTATATATATATTACGTCAAAAACAATACACTCAGTAAAGGAGAATTACATTAGACGCAAAAACAGGAAGAAATGGTGTTATTTAACATATGTATATATACGTGTCAAAACAAAAAATAATACCGCTAGTACAGAAGAATTCTATATAAAACAAAGTACACAAAACGTTTAATATATATATATATATATATACACGCATCAATAATGGAAATACATGGAGTAAGGTGGGTTTCTACCACGCTTAAATAAAAAAAATATATATATATATGTAAAAATGAACAATGAATAATCCATATTCATTTTAACATGAGGAGCCAAAGTCGCCTGATGCGATTTTGGATAAAAAATTTATTTGTTGCTTTCTATTTTTGTTTGTGTCACAACCCTACGATCTACCACTTCTCCGGTTTTGTCGTATCCATTTTCCATTATTCATTTGTTATAGAATATTTTATAATTAATTACGGTTGTCTTGCATCTCACCCTCGTCCCTAGATTATGCGTACACATTGCATATAACAGGATTGGAACCCGTATTTACTTCTTAGTCCTTAATACCCACTCTTTGTCTCTAATTCGTTTCTTTTAAATCCTCCCAGTAATGACTTATACACTATGACGTCATAAAATAACTTAAATTTCCTTCAGGGTTTCTATACCTTGAACACTGAATCACGTGTTTAGTATTTGGACATCTTCCGTATTCAATATATGGTAAATTCTTTAATATAAAAAACTTCATTCTCTATACGTCATTATTTATATGTTGTGGTGTTATGTAGTATAAATATTATTATTCAACCATATTCATCTATACGTCCATATCTTATCTTGACCATTACCCAATATCAATTTTTATTAAATATTCATTTTTTACTCGTGTCAGTCTACGAAATGGTACGAAACTTTATGCCTCGTTACCTGTTCGTTCAAAATCGCGCAAATACGTTTGCATGTATTATTTTTTTATTATTTTTTTAGTGCGTTCACCCCTCGCAAGATATTCATAAATGCTTATGCAAGTGTACGCAATTCGCTAACCACAGCAAAAGCAAGCTCTTATGAGCTGAAAACCTCCCTTCGCTTGCCTCGGATTTATAACACAGTATCATGCGTTATGTTATATCTCGTATGTGCCCATGTACTTTGTGTTGTACTAATAACCATATATAATAACCATATATAAATATAAAAACACTGTAAGATTTGTAAACGATGTAATGTACTTTAATGAAACTTTAATTAAACGATCATAATTTAATATATAATGTAGTAATGTACTTTAATGAAACTGTAATTAATGATACTAACTTGTAATGTACTTTAAATGGAAGTGTAATTAAACGATACTAAGTGAATGTGATCTAATCCATAATTATAATGATAATTGTTGTAAACCCAAAATTACAACGTACTCAATGATGTACTTAGATTGTACTTATGTACTACTACGAAATTATATCGCCTTCAGAAATGTATACTCGGCGAAAATACGATTAGTTTTTATTTTGTTTTTTTAAATTTTTATTTGGAATTTTTCATCTGACCATGTGTTTAAAAGGGGGGAAACTTAACCTTCAAACTGCTTTCCCCCAAAATTTAGATTATATGTATAAAGCATGTAATTGTAAGTCACTTCATTACTTCTTCTTCTTCTGCTTCTTAGACTACACTCCCTTGTTAGCAGCCTCGCTGCGAGGAGGGGGCAGAGGCCCCTTGCCTACTTCAATTTTAGATTTCGGCCTGAGCCATGGTCGAAAGTGGTCGAACCTCTACCCCTGTAAATTCAGAGCACTACCTGTACATTTTTTAGAAGTAAATTACAGTGAAAGAAAGTTTAGTTTTATCTTTTCCTTCGAGACAACCCAAGACTATAGAAAGAGAAGAATTAACAGGTCTGTGGATCCTATAGCGAGAGAAAAAAATTAGAATGTTATAGAAGAAACTATCGCGAGAAATATCCGTTGCTGCCTCCCGACCAGAACCCCCGTCGATTCGAACCGACCCAGGGCCATAGACGGAGGGGTTAACGAAGTGGCGACCTTGCCAGGTAAGAAGTTGACGACCCCTACATCCGGGATTTTAACAAGAGGATTTCAACAAGTGGCCACTCTTTGGCCAGGATAGAAATTACTCTGCATCAGGATAAAAAATGTAGCGACCCTACTACCAAGATAATAAGGCCCACCATTTGGCCGGCGTGTCACGACTTCCAGTTCGTCACATTCACCCTTGAACCGGTGTGTAACGACTCCAAGTTATCCACGTCTCGTCTCATCTAGAAGAAGTAGCCAGCAAGACGTCTTCAGGACACGTCTCTAAGGATTTCGCCGTAGAAATTTTGTTAAGTACAGAGTTTGTTTTTTTAAGTAATTTATAAACATTTGAAAAGTCAGCATCATTAACAGTTAAATAGTATTAAGTCAGAATTAACAAGAAACAGTGAACATTTCAGACACCAGTGATACATTTTTTTTAGTGAAACAGTTAATTGTCACAGAAGTTAATTTTCACAGAGTTAAAAGTCACAGTTATAAGTCACAGAGTTAAATGTCACAGAGTTAAAAGTCACAGAAGTTAATAGTCACAGAAGTTAATTGTCACAGAAGTTTATTGACACAGAGTAAAGGCACATAGTTATTGTCACAGAAGTTGATTTTCAGAGTTATTGTCACAGAGTTAAATGTCACAGTTAATTATCACGAAAGTTAATTATCACAGAAGTTAAATTTCAGAGTTATTGTCACTGTTATAGTTAGTATAGAATAATTTTATTTTATGTATCAAATATAATATTACTGTACCTTCGTGTACATTCGAGTGAAATGTGTTTACATTTCTTAGTTTTGTTTACAATTTTTTTCACATTATTGAATTGAATTCACTTGAAAATTAAGAAAGTGAGTGTTATATACTTGATAGCAGTTCAAGTAAGTCGGTTGCACCAAGAGGGACAACCAAACTCAGAGAATAATAGACTTCACTTGATAGCAGTTCAAGTGCAGTCATTTTCAGTTTTCAGACAGTTTCAGTTGGTTGTAACCAAGAGGGACAACCAAACCCCAGAGATTAATAGTCTTCACTTGATAGCAGTTCAAGTGCAAGTCAGTTTCAGTTTCAGTAGACTCCACTGATAGCAGTTCAGTGCAGTCCATTTCAGTTAATTTAAGTTAGTTGGTTGCTTCCAAGAGGGACAACCAAACCCAGAGAATAATAGACTCCACTTGATAGCAGTTCGAGTGCAGTCACTTTCAGTTTTCAGTCAGTTCAAGTCAGTAGTATGCATCTAGAGGGACAAACGCCCCAGAGATTTGTAGAAATACTTGATAGCAGTTTAAGTCAGTTCAAGTCATTTCAAGTCAGTTCAAGTCAGTTTAAGTCAGTCAGTGCAAGTCAGTTTAAGTCAGTCAGTGCAAGTAAGTTTAAGTCAGTGCAAGTCAGTTTAAGTCAGTCAGTGCAAGTCAGTTTAAGTCAGTCAGTTGAAGTTAGTTTAAGTCAGTCAGTCAGTCAGTCAGTTTCAAGTCAATCAGTTTCAAGTTTCAGTCAGTTTCAAGTAGTTTCGAAGTTTCAGTCGGTTTTGAAGTCAGTTTTGAAGTCCCAAGTCAGTTTTGAAGTCCCAAGTCAGTTTTGAAGTCCCAAGTCACTTTTCAAGTCCCAAGTCATTTCAATGCAGTCAATTGAATTCAACTTTTTTTGTTGTTGTTTAAGAGAATTTACTTCAGAGAATTTACTTGATAGAATTTACTTCAGAGAATTTACTTCAGAGAATTTACTTTGAGAGAATTTACTTTAAGAGAATTTACTTTAAGAGAATTTACTTTAAGAGAATTTACTTTAAGAGAATTTACTTTAAGAGAATGTAATTTAAGAAAATTTAATTCAACCTTTTTTTATTGTATAAGAGAAAATTAAATTCAACCTGAATTGACCGGTTTGTGTCATTAGTTCAACCTTCGTTCTTTTTTGTAAGAAGGAAACCGTGTCAACCAAAGAAGTGGTTCAACCATGGTTAATCCTTCTTTGGCTCCAGTCAACCACAGGTTGCATAATTGATTCCTATTTTTAATTTGTATTTTTCATTTTCTTTGTTCAATTAATCGTGAGTAATTGTCCTTAAATTGTTATTGTACCATTTGTAAGGTATCAAACGAAAATTATAGTCAATTTGACTATATGGCTATAAATGTTACTAGTCGAATTTAATTGTGTGTTGAAATTCAATTTTAATACCGTAAGATTTACTTTTATTAATTGTAAGTTCTTCTAAGTGCGTTTTTTTATTACCTTAATATACGTGCAACTGATTTAATTACGTAAAATCGATAATCCTAATTGAATTTTATTACTTTTGACACATTCGAATTCATTAAAACTCATACGCATACATCATTAATACTACCTGTAATTAGATTTTAATAATTGACTTAAACTTAAAAGATTCTATAACTCTACTCTCAATTTAAATTACTATGTAACTTTGTTAATTCGAAAACCTCCCGAATCCTTACATACACACACACACACACACACACACACACACACACACACACACACACATACATGTATGCACACTATATATACTATATATACACAAACCTTATGCTAAAATCATTGGATATCACAATAAACTATTTCATTGCGTGTAAGTGCTAACTATGCTATTTAATCTAAATTATTTTTGCTTACTATATATAAATTTTTGCTCATGCATTTATTAAATTATTTTAACCAAAGCTAATCTGTTCCTTAAAGTGTATATATAAATATATATACGGATATAATCCTAATCCACCAATGGCGACGAATGATCTAGTTCTTCACGGGATGAACCAATTACTCTCATAATCCACACACTCAATACTCATGTTCTACGTACACGTATATATACATATGCGCATTTACGTATAACTTCGACGATAAATCCCTTTTCTCCATTTGAACATATCACCAACCACTACACTCTGTACCTAGTACACACAAATACACACTAGATCACAGGTCTATACATCATCCACTACGTAATTCGATTTTTACCTACAATAGTCAATAAAATTAATTTATTAACTGTACTATCACGGTAACTTTGGATATTCCTGAACTTAAAATTTAAATTTTTCTCTTTTACCTACTATTCATTAGGTATGTATTTTTTTCCACAGGAAAATAAAATTCGTTAAAAATTTAACTATCATTCTTTGTCTAACTTAATTGTTTGTCTAAATTAACATATTAATAATTTTATCCTGTTTGTATAAAATTAAAGTTTTAATCTCTGAATTTTTATATTTTATAATAGCCCTCTAAGCAAGTGTCATGTTAAAGATTTGATTACTCTGTATTGTACCCAACCACTCGAACTCACTTGCTCTGTATAAAATTTGTAATGTAAAGAAAAATTCGTCATCATCTAACTTGAATTAGTTAGGATGTTATTTTCTCAATTGTATTGTATTAATTGTATTATATTATTGAATTAATTAATACCATTTTAGAGGGGAGAACACTGTAAAAATGAACAATGAATAATCCATATTCATTTTTACATGAGGAGCCAAAGTCGCCTGATGCGATTTTGGATAAAAAAATTTATTTGTTGTTTTCTATTTTTGTTTGTGTCACAACACTACGATCTACCATTTCTACGGTTTAGTCGTATCCATTTTCCATTATTCATTTGTTATAGGATTTATTATAATTAATTATGGTTGTCTTTCATCTCACCCTCGTCCCTAGATTATGCATAAACATTGCATATAACAGGATTGGAACCCGTAGTTTACTTCTTAGTCCTTAATACCCACTCTTTGTCTCTAATTCGTTTCTTTTAAATCTTCCCAATAATGACTTATACACTATGACGTCATAAAATAACTTAAATTTCCTTCAGGGTTTCCATACCATGAACACTGAATCACGTGTTTAGTATTTGGACATCTTCCGTATTCAATATATGGTAAATTCTTTAATATTAAAAACTTCATTCTCTATACATCATTATTTATATGTTGTGGTGTTATGTAGTATAAATATTATTATTCAACCATATTCATCTCTACGTCCATATCTTATCTTGACCATTACCCAGTATCAATTTTTATTAAATATTCATTTTTTACTCGTATCAGTCTACGAAATGGTACGAAACTTTATGCCTCGTTACCTGTTCGTTCAAAATCGCGCAAATACGTTTGCATGTATTATTTTTATTATTATTTTTTTAGTGCGTTCACCCCTCGCAAGATATTCATAAATGCTTATGCAAGTGTACGCAATTCGCTAACCACAGCAAAAGCAAGCTCTTCTGAGCTAAAAACCTCCCTTCGCTTGCCTCGGATTTATAACACAGTATCATGCGTTATGTTATATCTCGTATGTGCCCATGTACTTTGTGTTGTACTAATAACCATATATAATAACCATATATAAATATAAAAACACTGTAAGAATTGTAAACGATGTAATGTACTTTAATGAAACTTTAATTAAACGATCATAATGTAATATATAATGTAGTAATGTACTTTAATGAAACTGTAATTAATGATACTAACTTGTAATGTACTTTAAATGGAAGTGTAATTAAACGATACTCAGTGAATATGAACTAATCCACAATTACAAACATAATTGTTGTAAACCCAAAATTACAACGTACTCAATGATGTGCTTAGATTGTACTTATGTACTACTACGAAGTTATATCGCCTTCAGAAATGTATACTCGGCGAAAATACGATTAGTTTTTATTTTGTTTTTTTAAATTTTTACTTGGAATCTTTCATCTGATCATGTGTTTAAAAGGGGTGAAACTTAGCCTTCAAACTGCATTCCCCCAAAATTTAGATTATATGTATAAAGCATGTAATTGTAAAAGTCACTTCACTACTTCTTCTTCTTCTGCTTCTTAGACTACACTCCCTTGTTAGCAGCCTCGCTGCGAGGAGGGGGCAGAGGCCCCTTGCCTACTTCAATTTTAGATTTAGGCCTGAGCCATGGTCGAAAGTGGTCGAACCTCTACCCCTGTAAATTCAGAGCACTACCTGTATATTTTTTAGAAGTAAATTACAGTGAAAGAAAGTTTCTTTTTATCTTTTCCTTCGAGACAACCCAAGACTATAGAAAGAGAAGAATTAACAGGTCTGTGGACCCTATAGCGAGAGAAAAAAATTAGAATGTTATAGAAGAAACTATCGCGAGAAATATCCGTTGCTGCCTCCCAACCAGAACCCCCGTCGATTCGAATCGACCCAGGGCCATAGACGGAGGGGTTGGCATATATAAAGGGTGATCCAGAGAAATGGGACCCAAAAGAAACCCCTGTAACTCTTAAAGTATAAGTCCTTTTATAAAATCATACGCATCATTCGAAAGAGAATAGTTACAAGTTTGTACAGGATTGTATAGGTTTTGACAATACAAGACAAGATAAGATACAAAACAAAATAAAAGTGTTAGTTAAAACTAACCCTTCAAGATAACTGCATGGACTGTGGAACAGCTGCGTTTCATAACTGAGCAATATTATGAGCATGGAAGAAGTGTAGTTTCAGCTCAAAGATCTTTCAAGACAAATTTTCAGATGTCAAAATCACCTTCTAAGAAAGTAATCCGTCGGTGTGTCAGAAATGTTTCCCCAACTGGCAGCATTGGAAAAAGAAAACCAACTGGAAGAGTGCGCACATCAAGGATAGACGAGATCATTAACAGAACTCATGAAATTGTACAGGATAATCCTAACATTAGCATCAGACGTGCTTCTCAGCTGTTAGGAGTTGGATATGGAACAACAACACACCGTATATTCAAGGAAAATTTAATGCTCTTTCCATATAAAATTCAAACAGTGCAACAACTAAATGATGGAGATTTCGCACGAAGACGACAATTCTGTCAATGGATCCAACAGAAGGTAAATGACACCACCAATTTTCTAGCAACTTTGATTATGTCAGACGAAGCCCATTTTCACTTGAATGGAACTGTAAACAAACAAAATTGTCGTTTCTGGGCAACAGAAAATCCATTGAATATTACCGAAGTCCCGTTGCATAGTCAGCGTGTAACTGTTTGGTGTGGTCTTACTGCATCTCAGATCATAGGGCCGTACTTTTTCGAGGATTCCACCGGAAACACGGTCACTGTAAATGGTGATCGCTACGAAAAAATGTTGACCGATTTCCTTATTCCTAAATTAAGAGATCTTTGTCTAGAAAACCACTGGTTCCAACAAGACGGAGCTACCTGCCATACCACGAGGAACTGCATGGCAGTTTTGCGTCAAACGTTTCCAGGCGAGTTAATCTCAAGATTTGGAGACGTTGAATGGCCCGCAATGTCTCCGGATTTTTCTCCCTTAGAAATTATTATCTCTGGGGATATTTAAAGAGTAGGGTCTACAGAAATAACCCAACGACCTTGCAAGAATTGAAGGCCGCCATCACAAATGAGATACAGGCCATACCACCGCACACTCTTGCAAAAGTGATGCAGAACTTACAAGCGAGAACACTGGAATGCTTGGCAACTAATGGAGCACATTTGAAAGGAGTCATTTTAAAAAAATAAATATTTCATAATAAACTTGTAACTCTACTCTTTCCAATGATATATAGTTTTTATGAAAGGAATTAAATATTAAGAATATTTGGCTTTTTTTATGGGTCCCATTTATCTGGATCACCCGTTATATATATATATATATATATATATATATATATATATATATATATATATATATACGCATCAAAAACAAAAATTAATACAGTTAGTACAGAAGAATTCTATATACAACAAAATACACATCTGTTTAATATACTGTATATACTCGTCAAATTGGAAATACATGCTTAACTTCTACCACGCTTAAATAAAATCGTAAACTCGCACGTAATCGAGTCTACATTTACATCCTCATTGTTCTATACTACAAAATAAATGCGATTTAACATTACTTCACCACTCAAAGTGGTATTGCGCCTGAATACACGAACAGACTTCAACACGGACACGTCGTATACTGCATTGAGGATGCTGCTCAGCGGAAGCACACATACACACGCACACACAAGCACGAAAAGGAAAAAATAAAACATCAGCTGAAACCTAATTAAATTCATGCAATAAATAGGAAAATAAATAAACTGTAAAATTTGGTCAACAATTAAATATACTCTAGCATGTCAATTATATAACAAATATTCACGCCTCGCGATATGCAAAGGGACATTATCGTAGGTGCCAGGAACCTGGTATCGTTTCCTGTATGTGTTATGACACACTTTCGTCCCTCTCAGCTCCTTCACGCCCCCAGCTTCTTTGCCCGAAAGTTATGAGTCTCTACAGTCAGTTGGGGTGGTTGGTCACCCTGATATTCTAAACTCAGTGGCTCCTTCAGCGAATCAAAGTTGACGCATCAAATTTTTGAGTCTACTGCATTCTCTTGGACGGATGGTTCTGCACGCAGACACAGATAGTGTGATATTCACGGAGAAGGACGGTGAATATATGCCTCCTACTGGGGAATTCCTCGGAGAGTTGACTGACTTGATCAAGGATGAATATGGAGATAGGGCCTACGCTGATTCTTTTGTCTTAACAGGCCCAAAAACTTACCGGGTACGGGTGAGGGTGGGGGAGGAAATGAAATATATCGTGAAGGCTAAAGGCATTACTCTTAACCAGGCGAGATGGCAGATCGATCGTTAATTTTGATTCGCTGAAGGAGCTAGTGAGTTTAGGAGATGAGGGTGACCAACCACCCCAACTGACTGTAAGGACTCATAACTTTCGGGCACAGAAGCTGGGGGCGTGAAGGAGCTTAGGGGGACGAAAGTATGTCGTAACACATACAGGAAACGGCCTGGCACCTACGATAATGTTCCCTTTGGATACCGCGAGGCGTGAATATTTGTTAGATAACACCAGTACACATTTGAAAACTTGTCGATCGATTTTTACAAACTAGTTGGTGATTCTATATAATTTGAGTGCGTTGATCTCAAAAATATAGTTAGTTTTTCCCTATCACGTATGGTTTTATTACTACAGGGTGTGTCATAAATCCCCCATTTATCCCCAAATGTGACCCATCTTATCGAGACCAACATTGGATTGCACATGCTAAACCATAAATTTTGTTGTTATAGACTACAGTAACACTTACATAATAATGTAGGGTAAATATATATATAACAACCAGTCCCGTTCCCAGCAAAATACTCTCTCCCCTCCCATCAATGGGTGGTTAACATTTGGGGACAGATGAGGTATTACAACACCCCTTGTAGCACGAAATCTTTAGGTGATAGAGTAAAACCTAATTAAAGCAGAATTAAATAGCTCCTAGCTCTTGGACAAGCATATTGCTTGTTTATGAAAGAATAAAAAAAACTGAAAGAAACAAAATATATTTACCTTCTTTACTTGCAAACATTTCAGGACTTATTCCAAAGACTTAAGACTACGAAGGTAGATCTGACTAATGACGACTAAACCGGTGCTTCTTTGATGTTTTCTTATGCTGTGCGTTAGGCTGATCTCGTTGCAGACACCAGCAGTAATCCGCCATCATATTTGTATGCCATCTTCCTTGATATCTTCTTTCCATGGTTTTGATGTCCTGGTGAAATCGTTCCCCTTGCTCCTCACTGACATCTCCGAGATTTTCGGGAAAGCGGTCAAGATGCGAAAATAAGAAGTGAACTTTCAGGCTCATGTTGCAGCCTAAGGCGCAAAACTTTTTAAGCATATTTTCCACCAGTCTTTCATAATTTTGGCTTTTGTAGTTTCCCAAGAAGTTTTCAACAACGTCTTTGAAACCAAGCCATGCTTCTTCTTCTTTATTGGTCATTGTGTTCAGGAAATGATCGTCTGTCAATAACTTTCTAATCTGAGGACCTATAAAAAAACCTTCCTTTATTTTCTCGTAGCTAATCTTTGGATATTTTGAACAAATGTACTTGAAACACTCACCTTCTCTATTCAATGCTTTGACATACTGCTTCATCAAGCCTAACTTAATGTGCAAGGGTAGTAGGAGAATTTTATTTGGTTCAACTAGATGTTCATGTAAAATATTCTTTGATCCTGGGGTAAGATTCTCTCTAGGAGGCCAAGTTTTCCTCTTCCAGTGCTGGTCACGTGCTCGACTATCCCATTCGCAGATGAAACATGGCATCTTAGTGTATCCTGATTGCTGCCCAAGTAACATGTGCAAAGGACTTTGAGATCCCCACACAATATCCATCTGTGATTTTGATACTGAATTTTTTCCAGAAGCAGTTTCATGTTATCATAGGTCTCTTTTAAATGAGTAGAATGGGCCACTGGGATTGATGCATATTTGTTACCGTTGTGCAGTAACACTCCTTTTAGACTGGTTTTAGAGGAATCTATAAACAACCTCCAGTCACTGGTTTGGTATTCGATGCCTAGCTTGCACACTAATCCTGTGATGTCCTTGCAAAATACCAAGGGACCATCTTCGAAAAAAGGCACGAAGTCTTTCTCACGATTTCTGTACCAAGCGAAGTATGTGTCGGATGCCAATAAATTGTTCTCCTGCAATCTAGACCCCAAAAGTTCTGCAGAGTCCTTAGGCAGATTCAAATCCCTGACTAAGTCATTTAGTTCGGCTTGGGTTAATGGTTTAGGAGGATCTCGGTCAGCTGTTGGCTGTTCATAAACATCATCATTGTCTGGATTTGGAGCTGAATCAGAATCTGAATTGTGTTGATCCAGACTCTCGGGTTGGCGGGGAATAGGAACTTCTGGACCATGGGGTACCGGCCTTATTGCGGATGGAAGACTTGGGTATTGAAGGCTCTCTTTATTCTTTGCATTATAACCTTTAACATTGCAAGAACAGAAGTAGCAGTCGTCGGTATGGTTTCTAGGCTCGCGCCATACTATAGGGATCCCAGATGGCAAACTTTTCTTTTTACCTTTGCTCCAATTCCTTAGTGCCGCAACACACGTAAAACAAACCTTGTGTGGAGCCCAACTTTTGTCTTGATCTCCTAATTTAATTCCAAAATAAGCATGATAAGCTCTCTTAATGAAGGTCGTTACATTTGTCCTTTGTTTTACAACAACATACCGACCACAAATATAACAAAATATGTCTGGACTATGGGTACATCCTCTAGAAGCCATTATTAAAATTTTAAAGACGTAATGTTAGAATTATCTATCTGAAAAATATGAAAAAACGAAATTAATTAAAGATAAAAAAGGTAAAAAATTACAAAACGCCCCAAAATTGCTTTGCTAATAACTTTAAAACTGTGGGTGATAGAAAAAAACTGGGAGCATTTTTTAATTCAGCGCAGCGAAGTGCTTCAGAATCACAACTCAAAATAAAGAAATCGATTTTCATGCAGACCGGTGTAATTGGTGACTTGCTCTTTTTAAAATTTATTAATCATATTTAGATTTAGCTTAATAATGAATTCTGAGAAACTTTTTGCAATGTTCGTAAATTGTATACATTCTCTCTTCGTTATAAAAGATGAAGTCATGCCTTGCCTAAGCATTTAATTGTAAATCTTAAACCTTTAATTTTTACTCATATGTATATTTTAGTGTAAAGATGCATAGTTCAAATTCCAATTTTAGTTAACTTGGCAGATCATGATAACATCAGATCTAAAATTACGCTGTTTAAGATAAAAATATGGCTTCATCTTCAAATATCTTGTTTATTCGTTTTAAACATTACCACAGCTAAAAGATTTACTTTATTTTCAAATATTGTGCAAAAATAATGCAGCCTCTTCCACATTTAATAATGATGATGTTAGTAGAATCGGGGTATATAAACCTCGATAATTTCTTCCATGTTCATTCTGATTCCAACGACGAGGCTGGGTAGTACCTGTACATTTTAGCAGTAAATTACAGTAAAAGAAAGTCTTTATCTTCCCCCTCGAGCCGTGCTCTCTGCAGAAAACTTAGTCATTAAAATCTCCCGATACGTACGAAGAAGAATCGGGGGGAACCCTCAGAGAATTTAATAAGCCTCTCAGAATCCTCCGAGCCACTAAAGAAGAACTCGGAGAGTCGTATAGAAGAAACTACTGCAAGTAACAGATACTTTGCTGCCTCCTAACCAGAACCCCCGTCGACTCCGAACCAATCCAGGGCCATAGACGGAGGGGTTAGCATATATATACACACACACACACACACACACACACACACACACACACACACATATATATATATATATATATATATATATATATATATATATATATACACACACACAGATGGAGAGAGAATAACCAAGAATAAAATGAAGTGAATATAAAAATATATTGCCAAATGCACACAGATATGTTTTTCATTAAATTAACCCCCAAAGTTATTAGAAATTAGGTATACTGGAATAGGAAGAGCTTACTTTACTGATGTGATGATTTGCACTGCATGGCATCAGCAAGCCGTGTGTAGTCCGGATTATAGCTGCTGATTACTAGCCTCAAGCAAGCATCCAGGTGATCATCTGTCAGAGTGGCTCGGTATTTTTATTTGATGATATTCATGTGTGAGAACGTTGACTCACAAAGGTAGGTTGATCCAAAAAATGTTGTCAAGTACGTGGCACTTTTTCTGACATTCGGATACTTTTCTTCAAGAAATAGGTGCCAAAAGTTTCCTTCTGAAGACCTGGATTTGATTTGAATGTCGTTTCGCAGAGTCAAAATTTCATTCTCGGTTGCAGATATGTCCATATTAAAGAATAAGGCCATTTTTGATGCATTATCATCAATGTCAAAGTTTGCACCAAATGGGAAGCACATGAATGTTGCTACAGGTTCTAGTGTTGCTAAATCTTGGAAACGTCTGTTGAAGGCTGTAATAATATTCTGCAACTGTTCAACGTATCGAACACCGTCAAACTGGTCGCATTCCTTCCCCTCGCTTTCCAGCTCTGACATCATGTTTTTGAAGTTCCGCAGTTGGTGTCGCTGCAGCTGTGAGGATACCAGTTCTAGTTTTTGTTTAAAAGCATTCACTGAGGTAATCATTTCAACAATAGTTTTGTTTTCACCTTGCAACTCTAAGTTTAGCTGATTTAGAAAAGCAGTGGTGTCAGTCAAAAAAGCTAAATCTAACAGCCACACTTCGTCTTCCAACTCTTTGTAATATGTTTCTTTTAACTTCAGAAAGTCTTTAGTTTCAGGTAAGAGATCCCTAAACCTCTGCAGGAATTTACCTCTACTTAGCCACCTGACATCAGTATGCAACAAAAGGTAAGTGTGTTCTACTTTATTTTCTTCTAGCTGAGACCAGAAGAGACGCCTTTGTAGTCTTCTCGCCCGAATAGAACACACAATCTTATTGGAAATATCCACAATTTTTTTAATATTCAACATTTTACCACACAATGCTTGTTGGTGAATTATGCAGTGATAATTAAAGAAGTTTGGAAACCTTTTGTCACTTTTGCACAGGGCGATGAACCCACTGGAACGGCCAGTCATAGCAGGTGATCCGTCAGTTGTTATGCTCACAAACTTGTGAAGTGGGAATTGTGTGTCGTTAACAAACTCACTGAATGCATGAAAAATGTCCTCACCTGAGTTTTCCCTCTTAAAGGTAGGATTTTAAGCAGTTCTTCTTTGGCAGTCATATCTTTAAACACGATTCTAATAAAAATGCATAACTGTGATGTGTCGATCACATCTGTCGAGTCATCAAACTGAAGTGAAAGGAACACGCAGTCATGTATGTCTTTCTTCAGTTGTTCCACCAAACTCTCATCCATTACTTCACAACGCCGCATCACAGTGTTTCTGGATAACTGAAGCTGGTTAATGCAATTGGACTGGAGGCTGACCTTCACCACCGATTATTCCAAATGACTGACCCGTCACTTAAGTGACACATGCTCATAACAGCTCAGCTTACCGCGGTATGAAATTTTGGCAGAAATTAAAGTTAGCGGTATCATTTTCTGTGACATTAATTAAATATCTCTCAGAATTATTAAAGTTAAACTTTATTTTTTGTTAAATGACTGGTAAACACAAAGATAACAAATAAATGTTGCTACCGATAATTGAGGTAATAACATAAAGAACGCTAATTTTTTGTAGTAGCGGTCGGGTCGTGTGCTCGTTAGTATTGTGAAATGTAAGGTCTCTGTTGCTAGGCTAAGCTACTAGTCATTCACCGATCTACTGGTAGATCGCGATCGACGTTTTGGCCAACCCTGGTGTAGAGTTTGGCGGCGGTGTTCCATCTCTTCTCACATCAGGCTCTGGGCACGCGCCTCTTTCTAAAACTTCGTTGGATGCTGTGCAAATCGTACGGTGGTGTGAACGGTTGTATGATGATGCCAATGACCCGAGAACGTTTATATATCTGTATGTGTTTTTATGTGTAAAATAGCGATGCATGCGTTCCTTTATGGTACGCTGAACTCTTTCAGCTAAAGAGGCCTTATGTATAGAATTGCTAGTGTAGTAACTGATATTAAACTCTGCCAACATGTTCTGAAAAGCTCGGCCTATAAATTATTTTCCCATATCCGTACAAAAATAGCCTGGAACCCTGTTTTCTTTCAACATCAGCGTTTTGGTAGCTTTAGCAACTGTTTCAGGCGATTTATTTTTCAGAGGAATTATCCACAGATATCTAGAGAATACATCTATTATGAATAGGATGTAGCGATAGCCATTATTATACACTGAATATCTTTGCATGTCTGTTAAATCCGCTTGCCAAAGAGAGTCAATTGAAGCCGCTGTTGTCTTGCCTATTTTAAACCTTTTTCTCACCGGCTTATGAAGTGTATAAGCATCCTGCTCCCGCAAAAACTTCTCAACATCTTTTTTCCCTACTCCATCATTGTAAACACCTCTGTACAGCTTATCAACACTGCCATAGGAGGCTGGTTAGAAATGTCATAATAGCGTTTTCTTAATATATATAGTAGCCATTTGCGTATTTAAGAGACACGTGGATAGGGTTGACCGTTGTTGTTTGGTCTCTTCTTTCTCCTCTTCAGAGATGCTACTGTTGGGGGTGATGGCGTACTGAGTTGTGGCACATGCGAGACTTGCTCCAAGCCTTTTAACCTATTCAGGTTTCCTATCAATGTTTTGGGGACATTTATTTGTTGTAGTCTTGCTTTAATATGCTTCCATCCTGGTGGTGAGGGCCTGTCCCCCTTTTCACCAGATCACGGACAATGGCGACGATATTCTATCCCTGTACCCTTGTTCCTTCAACAATGACCTCGCCTGTATCGGTCCACTGTATGATGGGTCCTCACTCAATAGATTAAAAAGACAGCCTTTATTCCTCAGTGTATGTGGAAGACTGCTTTTTAATACATGCTCGATGTGTTGCCTTCTGTTATTCTTTGGTTGGTCATCTCTACGGTCGGCCCTAGGTCCTATGTTGCCATGCTCATCGTTGCTCGCGCTGTGCCTAATAACCACGGGGATCTCTGTCGGATTCTTATAATCTTCGTACTCATGAAGAAGTTTCTGCAGAGCCTCTTAGTAGAAGAGCCTTTTTTCGTCAGGTGACATTTCACTGTTTAATAGGTCTATCAATTCGCTTTCCATTCTTTTAAGCCTGCTTTTACGGGGTTCTAGAAACGTGTCTGGTTTCTTTGAACATTGCAGTGAAACATACACCTCGTGCGGAACCACTACCACTTTCTTCATTATGTTAATCTACTCAGTAAAGGTCCCAAAACTGAAAATAAGATGGGGAAGAATGATCCACCTCTTTGTGCAATAATTCGCTTTTTCTTCCCTACTGTTTGACTTTTACGAGCGAGCGCAGGTATTATGTTCTTGTATCGGCGTAGGCGAGCCTTCTGAGGGGATTTCATTGGTACATTACTTCTTATAACATTAAGGCAGATTTCAAAGATGCATTTTTAAAAGTCCGAGTCGATATTTTTAATAAACATCTGCTGCAATGCCCAGGGCAATCGATGATAGATTTTTATTAATTCACGGTATTTCTTTAGCCAATTTGTCATTCTGGAATATACACCGTTTTAGGCTCGTTTCGGAATATATTCGTTCTTAGAAGCACACTAAACGTGTTTCGCGTGTGGTCACAAAGAAAATATCCATAACGCTGACTCGTAGCTTCTTTATTATAGGGGAAACACTCTTATACAAGTGCAGATAAGATGTAATGTTCAGTTTAAAGACACTTTATTATTCACACCTTGGAAACTAGCCAAGCTCGTGACCCGACAATTCAGCGCCGACAATTCAGCGCAAGACAATTCAGCGCAAAGACAATTCAGCGCAAGACAATTCAGCGCGAAAATACCAACAAAGAAGAAGAAATAACAAATCCAAAGGGAAGAGAGGCTTGCAACTGTTAGGTTAGGTTAGGTTAGGTTAGGTTTTTAGTTTTTGAAATAAAATCTTAATTTTAACAATTCTAACAAATTTTGTTTTTTTTAAATAAAATTTTAATTATACTCCTTTGAATTTTATCTCCGATTTGTCACTCCTTCGTTATGTCACTCCTTCGTTAAGGTATTTATGTCACTCCTTTGTTATGTCACTCCTTTGAAATGTCACTCCTTCGATACAGACCCAATTTAGCATATATATAAATATACAAATTTTTCTCTTTTTTATTTATTGCGATTTATTTTTATTATTTTTAACTAAACTTTTAACTGTACTGACTTGCGCTGAATTGTCGGCGCTGAATTGTCTTGCGCTGAATTGTCTTTGCGCTGAATTGTCGGCGCTGAATTGTCGGCGCTGAATTGTCCTGCGCTGAATTGTCGGTGCTCCAGCCAAGCTACCCAAGGTGATGGGTTTAGCTGCCAAAGATTCAAAAGGGTATTTCCCTTACACTTTCCTCACTAGCGACACATTAAGTTATGTAAGACTACCTCCTCCCAATCATTACTTTAACCACACCAACATGAGTGATAGCGTGAAGATTTTGACCGCTACTACAATAGTTTTAATGACACTAATCCTTACAATATAGCTGATGAATGTGAGCGTTATTGCGTGAATGATGTACGCGTGCTTAGAGTATGTTTCCAGGCCTTTAGAAGGATGTACATTAGGGCGGAGTGAAAACCTCATTTTTCGAATTTTCAAATTGGCTAGTGTGGAAAATGTGTGGAGTAGTGAGGAAATAAGCTGGTATAAATTTAAAATCATAACATTAATATCTTCAGGTGCCACAATGACCTTCAATATTGAAAAAAAATTGAAAAAAGCAGATTTTAACCAATAATTACAGAAGAGTCCACGATGCACAATAGACAAGAATTTATTCACACTTGTATAAAAATAGCTCAGTCAATCTTTAAAAAAGTTTCTATTCTCTAAAAACAGTTTTCTATAGTCAGCTCACTCAGCTGTCACGTGAGTACCTCGGTTCAGTGTAGCTGTCGCTCTCGTAGCAGGTGGGTGTTCTGTTGTTGGCGTTACTCAGATAGTCTAAACTATATTTCTTATATATTTTGCATTTCTGTATTGTGTTGCCCTAAGTTTGCCATGTACTATTAACTGAAATTAACGTATAATTGATATTAGCTCTTTCTTTTTCAGATTTGTATACTTTCAAAATGTCTCGAGTTTGTGCAAAATCAACCAGGGCCTCAACTGAGTGCCCCATGTTTGGTATGGGGGAAGATTTGTGGCACAGGAATCTTCCTACATACGAAGGAGTTTTTAAATATTACTTGTTTGTAAGAAACGATTTGAAACAGAATACTAATAAAGATCCTTCAATATCTCAAATATTAGAACAAGTTGTTGATAAATTGAAAACAATTTGGGAAAGTGCTTCCGTCCCAATTCTGTCAGACAGGCGAATTGAAACAATGTTCAGAAGCTACCACGAAAAGTATCGTGTCATTATGAAGCCATACCAAAGCAGAAAAAATTCTGAAGCTTACAAAGCAAAGATTGATATGTTCAAAAAAGACACACACGAAACTTTTTGACATTGCAGCGTGCAAGTGCAAAGTACTAACACAATGTTCTTGTCCCAAAGAAAAAACGGTTCCAAAGGAAGAAGTGACGTTCCTCTTAGATCAAAGGAGTGAAAGAAAACTGTTTATTGATAGAGTAGATATTACACTCTCAAAGAAAAAAGCATCTACGTTGCTAAGAAAGCAAAAAGAAGCTGTGAGGCTCACCAAAGAATCTTCACAGGAGAAATTACAGGATACAAATGTTGAATTATCATCATCGACATCAAATAGTGAAAGTGAATCTGGCGAAATATCAGACGATACATTTCCAGAGCCAGTTAGCTCGAAGAGAAAGCTCGAACAACCTGAAGAACAATTATTCAAGAAAAGGAAAACTACAAATCTACCTTCAGTGGCTACTGCTTGTGACAGGACTGCAGTTTCAGATCGAGCTGCAGCATTCATTGTTAGTGCAGTATTGCAAGATATTGGAGAAGTTTCTATTGGCAATACATCTGAAGTAGTGGATAGGAGTAAAATCAGAAGAGAAAGACAAAAGAAGAGGTCAGAAATTATGAAAGATCAAAATCAGGTCCCAATCAGAGGAATCTATTTTGATGGTCGAAAAGATTCTACACTCTTCCAAGAAAAAAAAGAGTCCAAAGTATATCAGAAGAAGGTAACAGAAGAACATATCACTTTAGTGAGAGAACCTGGTTCAGATTATTTGGGCCATTATTCTGTGAATTCTGGATCAGCTGAAGAAATATGTAAAGGAATGTTTGAGTATATTGGAAATAATGACATGAACCTGGAAAACCTTGTTGCCATTGGATGCGATGGTGCAGCAGTCAACACTGGAGAAAAGGGAGGCGTTATAAGGCTTATAGAATTGAAGCTGAAGAAGCCAGTTCAACATTTAGTGTGCCAGCTCCATGCCAATGAATTGCCATTACGCCATTTAGTTGCAAAGCTGGATGGAAAAACATCTGGCCCCCGCGGATTCACCGGTCCTACTGGCAGGGAATTAGAGAACTGTGAGAGTCTTCCTATTGTCGAGTTTGAAAGGATTGATGCTGAGGAACCAACTGTAGACTGTGAAGATCTTAGCACCGACCAAAAATATCTAGTTGATATTCATCAGACCATAACAAAGGGATATTGCTCTCCAGATCTTGCTCATCGTAGTCCAGGCAAAATGGCACATTCACGATGGCTGACTACAGCAAATCGTTTGCTTCGTCTATACGTTTCAACTGTAAGTCCATCTGAGAACCTCATGAACATTGCTTCTTTTATAATGAAGGTCTACATCCCAATGTGGTTTTCTATTAACCAAAGTACGTCTTTTGTCAATGGCTCAAAACATGTTTTCAAAACTATTGAACTAACAAGAACACTGAATGACGAAGTAAAGGATATTGTAAACCCTGTCATACAAAGAAATGCATTTTTTGCAAATCCAGAAAATATTCTAGCATCAATGATTCATGATGACCGCAGCGCCATAAGAGAATTAGCGTGGAGGCGAATAAAGAAAGCAAGGCAAACAAACAAGGAAAAGTTGTGAGGCGTTTCACAGTACCTGTTATTCAATTTGAAGCTACTGATTATACTGATTTAATTAATTGGCAAAAATGCATTGTCACTGAACCACCTGTGACAAGACACCTGACAGAAAATGAGATTGAAGAATTCATAGAAAACAAGAGTACCCCTCCATTCGAGAAATTCCCTTGTCATACACAAGTAGTAGAAAGAATGGTAAAATTAGTGACTGAAGCATCATCAAAAGTATTTGGATTGAACGCGCGAGATGGCTTCATAAGATCAACACTTCAGTCACGTAAAAAAATGCCATCATTCGAAAGTAAAGCTGAATATAAAGTTTAAATAAAACGTTAATAGAAAAAAACATGCGCAAGGATGGGTGGTTGGGAGGGCATGGGTGGAGCTCGACACGCAGCCACCTCCTCGTGGTGAGTTCTGGATTATTTAGATCATTAATCAAAAGAACATTGATCTAAATAAGCTAAGAGCTGCGTAATTCAGTAACTATTTTGGTAATTGGAACACTTAATATATAAATAACAAGTAAGTTTCAGTTATTGTACTAATGCAGAATATAAGAAAATCATTATATTTCACTTTTTTCGACGGCTTTGTGGCACCTGAAGATATAATTTCGCAGGACTAATATTTATGCACAGTCATTATCTAAAGCACCCACATATTTTCCGCACTAGCCATATTTGAATTTCGAAAAAAAGTTTAAAAACCTCATTTTCGATCCGCCCTAATGTACATAGACCGTTTCAAGTGCGATCCGCTGCAAGTTGCAACCACAATCGCATCTTTGTGCTTTACTGTCTTCAAAAACAAGTTCATGCCTGAAAACACCTTAGCCGTCATTCACAGAAACAATCCCCGCAGTTATGGGCACAAGCCTATTTACTGGCTGATACACATACAACAACAGACAGGCGTATACATAAAACACGCCCGAAACACGGGAGAAGTACCCAGTAAAGTCAGTGGTCGTGTGTTTTGGGTTGATGGTCAAAGCGAAGACCGTGCCACTGGTGAGAAGACTGTGTACTCCTTTAACGGTTGCAGGTAACATGGATGCCCACGTCCTGAGTGTGAAATCGTAGGAGATATCCACGGTAGATCTCCAATCGAGAGTCTTGCGTGGACCCGCACCCGCGATCAGCTTATAGGCTCCCAGTTCACTCACAAGATCTTTTGAGAGCATGAGTATGATGCACGGATGGAAACAGATGGACAGGACCGAGAAGAAATAAACACGATCAAGCGTTCAATGGTGTTGGATCCTCTCAAATGCGGTGATAGCTTGTTCGGAGGGCGTACAAACCCTTGAAGCTATACTTTCCGCCTACGGAGAGCGTACAAACCCATTCAAGCTATACTTTCCCCCTACGGAGGGCGTGAAACTCCATTACTACGATTTTTGTTCTTTATATCCCTACCTGTTGAAGAACAATCTGTACCCCGTAGGTGCAGCTGAAAAACTGGTGGGACCTGACCTGCCCCAATCGAGGTGTTCTCAACAAATTTGAACACGTACTATTTCGGTCTTTCTTTAGTCGTCGTTATAGATCACAAACTCATGTTTCCCCTGTGCGTGAAGTGCACATAGGAGAATAATTGGTCCTGTAACCATACAACCAACCAGCGTAAGATGAGAGGTGTATATAAAAGTCCTGAGCTGTCCCTGCCATCCGCCATGGTTACAAAATATTGAAGATATATGAGGTGTCGAGGTTTCAGAAACTCACCAACCTTTTCACGCCATATATAAATACGTTTTGAAGGATAAAGTAGAAGCATCAGGCTACCCCCGAGGGTTTGATACCGAAGATGAAAAATCGGCCTATATTCAGCGTTACCGTGACCGTGAAGGGATACAACTTGAACGGGCCCAAATTGTTAAGAACTCTGGGAAGAGCTTCAGTGCAAAGTTCTGCCTAAATAGTCTTTGGGGGAAGTTTGCACAGAATACAGGTAAGGGGAACGTTCACCTAGCCCAAAGTTATAACGAGGTGTGGGATTATGCCAATGCCCCCGATAAAGAGGTTATGGAGATCGTGAATGTTGGTAACACGTAAATAATAAAGTACAACATCACCGAATTGGTCACAGATACCTGACGCGTTACAAACAGCTTCACAACGGCATACGCAAGCATCAAGCTTTGGGGATGACAACACTCTCTTGGGCAGAGGGTGCTGTACGCTGACACAGATAGCGTAATATTCACAGTGAGGGAGGGTGAATACATGCCTCCTATTGGGGAATTCCTCATAGAGTTGACTGACGAGATCAAGGATGAGTATGGTGATGGTGCATATGCTGACTCCTTTGTATCAACAGGGCCAAAAATGTATGGGATACGGGTGAGGGTGGGGGAGGATATGAAATATATCGTGAAGGCTCAGGGTATCACGCTCAACCAGGCGAACCGACGAGACGTTAACTCGTTGAAGGATCTAGTGTGCTTAGAAGATGAGGGCGACGAACCACCCCAACTGATTGTGGGGACCCACAATTTTCGGGCGCAGAAACTGGGGGGGGGGGGTGAATGAACATAAAGGCACAAAGGTGTGTCGTAACACGTATAGGAAACGTTACCAGGTGTCTGGTACCTATGATACCGTGCCCTTTGATACCATAATCGTTAAATATTATATATGGCTATTGTTAACGATATGTTTATTTATTACGTATATTTGTAAAGGTTTCAATTATGGTTTCAATTTCTCCTTTGTGTTTGCGTATGTACAGTCCTAATCTCCTCCCACTGTAAGCTCAATCAAAGGATCACGTGACTCCTGCTACTACCGGGGCATATCTCTACCCCTGCGTGCTCAGTGACCTTTGCAAGCCCTGGTGCTCAGACGTGTATTTTCTCACGTAGACGGAAAATAGTGATGGCTACGTTTGATATTTCGTGTTCGACGTTCATGAAGTGGTATTCGGTAAAGTCGGAAGATGTGGTGATTACTGAAAGACGGCCTAGCTCCCACCTCCTTTGAGACTTTTAAGGCTACACTGAATCGCGCGAAGCTTGAGGAACAAGATGCTCAAATACTCTATAGATATTCTGGTGAGAGCATTTCCGGATTTCGCGGCACAAACGATGTAATGGACTACGTTGTATGGCTAAACTCTATAAAAGCGTACATATACCGTGAGGTGAAAGAAACAAAGCGTGCAGGAGAGAAGCAACGGGTATGGGTAATGAGTCTTGTAGATGAGTGGTGTGACAAGCGGTATTATTTTATGCTGCATCATACCGAGTACGCGTACCCTGCAGCTGAGGATGTAAACCTTGTCATCATGGACAAGCTAAATTACTTTTACCACTACATTCATAATATATATATATATATATATATATATATATATATATATATATATCATGACGAGGTTCGCAGTGAGATTGTGGCTAAAAGCTGTGTGAGTTTTTAATAGAATTTAGAGACGAGTATCGACTGTTAAACAAAAAGGATAAATACGGGCACATGTTTCTCTCAAATAGTGCGGCGGATTGTTAATGTGTGGAGAAAATGAACGTCTAGTGCGCATTCCGATAAAATATTAAAACTGAAATTACCCCATGTGTCGGAAAAGTTGCCCGGTATAATGGGTACAAGTACCCGCATGATTCATGCTGGAACAAACCCTTAAACGATTCAGCAGCTTATGGTGTGATTCACTCCTCCACACCTGTCCTCGAGCTAAACAGCACACCAGTTGCTCATAGTCATCTCAGGGCTTGACCCGACGGGACGTGCACTCCTCGGATACGATGGAACTTCCTTTGAGAAGCATTCTCAATGCCGTGTAGGACGTGTCCGTGACGAAGTCATTCCGCGTGTTCAGGCGCGAAACCGGTGCCATTAACTATGTACTTGAAACGACTTCTAGACAAGCAAACTCTGGTAAACGTAATCTTATTTATTTAAGTGTTGAGGAGATGAATAGAGTCTTCGTGATAGTTGAGAAGTAGGGTGAGGACCGTTATAAAATACCTGCAGCTGTAGGTACAAGAAGAGAACAGATTTGTGATACCCCCTCATATGCCATTGTCTGTACGTTGTGTATAAATAACGATCAACCATACATTGATATACGACTGATGTGGAAGAATGCTTCTGATAATCACGTTCTTTTCCCCACGCGAAACCTATTCATCCTCTACAGAATGTTTGAAATCGTCGGTTTCCGCAAGCTGAAGCCTATATTAGATGTGTGTGTTACGGACATGATTTATTTTGACACGGTTCTTAAATAAGCATACACCGCTCTGCTCGACAGGCTTACCGAATGTAGGAATGAATATGGCGAGAATGGTCTAGAGCTGGATGCTTTTTTAAAAGGTTTAGACTCTTTGAAATATCATGAGCTTTGGTATAAAGGACTTGAGCGGCAGAGGGCAGAGCTCGCCTACACTGTTCAACCTGAAGAATTGTACCTCTATATAATGAGCAGCTGTCGTTACAACTTAGAAGATTATTTCAATTGCCGCTGTGCGTTGTGAAGAAGAGTTCACGATTGAAAAGCTCGGATCGGTAAGAAAAAACCCTCGATTGAAAAGGATTGTTTATAAACTTGAATAATAATGAAGTTGTGGCTAGAGACGCCCTCTTTGTGCATGCTTTTTGCTGTATTCTGTCGGTGTTTAAAGACAATTTGCCAACCAATTGTAAGATGGGCACAAAAATAGTATTGAACGATATGAAGGCCCTTTACATCGAGTATAGGCGCCCGCACACCTTAAGTGGTGAAATAATGCTAAATCATATTTATTGTATAGTACAAAGCAACAATGATGTAACTGTAGACTCGATCACGTGCGAGTTTAGTATTTTAGTTAAGCGCGATAAAACATAAGGTGTATGCATTTTGATTTTATATATGTTTTGCTGTTTATATATATATATATATATATATATATATATATATATATATATATATATATATATATATATACACGTATATATATATATATATATATATATATATATATATATATATATATATATATATATATATATATTAATGGGTATATAGTTTTATCCTGTATTTTTTATATAAGTTTCGGTGTTTATATACAGTGCATAAGGGCGTATTTGCTCGTACATACATTAAATGGTTGTATAGTTTTATCCTGAACTAATATTATTATTTAAGAATGTGTATATATATTCTTCGCTTAATGTGTGTATTTTTGCTGTTTATTATTTTGAATGTATATCTAATTCCTATATATTTCATGAATTATTTCCCTTAACTCGTCTAAATAAGCAGAATGATGTAATGTGGTTTTATTTATTTCTTTTTGTTGTATACAATATTAAGGAATAACTGGGGTGATGGGAATATATATTCCAAATGCCTGGTTACGCCTTCTAAGCCGACTGATGGGCTTCTAAGCCAACTGTGAAGAATATCTGAATAGCGTAATCTGGTAGCTCAAGAGTTAATTAATATATACACATACACCTGCCTTCTAGGTCCTCTAAGTCAACTGGCAGGTTAAGCCAACTGTCGGATTAAGCCCACTGGCGGCTTATGTCAACTGGCGGATTTCTAAGCCAGCTATCAAGAATATCTGAATAGCGCAATGTGGCATCTGAAAATTTAATTAATATATATACATACACCTGCCTTCTAGGTCTTCTAATTCAACTGGCGAAATAAGCCAACTGGCGGATTTCGAATTCTAAGTCAGGTATTGCTACCTTGAACCCTCATTGAGCTTCTGCCTCTCGCAGAAGCTGGATGGTCTCTTCCTCTCTCTCTTAGGTTAGGTATGCCCCTTTGGGAGGTGAGGCTGTCCCACCTTCTCCCCCATAAAGGTTAGGTGAACTCCCCCAGCTTGCTGAGGTAGTTCCCCCCTTTAGGGGGTTGGCACTGGGGGAGGGGGTCTTGTAACAAGGGTGGAGGGGGTTGGCACTGGCACTCATTTGATCAACATTGCAATTGCTCTGCACTCTAACCTTTTGTGCTGGCATACTACTCAGGTTGTAGATCGATGTCTATGAACATCGTCTGAAATTATTGAATTTATTTCATGTAACGTGTATATTCATTTCAAAATAAGGAAACATTTATACAAATAATTAATTAAAAACAAGAAATTTATTCGGAAAAGAATACAAGTGACAGAGTTTTACAGTTTTTAGATATTTGTTATGACTAGTATATTCACAGTACTCTCATCTGAATATTTCCTTGGAAGCATGGAGTCTTTTTAGGCAAAATTAATGGCATTTAGTTTATTCATTAAATAAAAATAGTGAAAGTAGCAAGCAATAGTAATAGTGGCAACAAAAACTAAGAATAATAGCAATAATAATAGTAAATATAATGTAAAGTTTACCAAATGTTACTTAATTTTAAATTAAATGATTTATTGTATATTTAGTAGAAAATAAATGATGCTGAATAAGAAAATATAAAAAAGAACAGATTACGAAATTAAAGGTGCTTAATGAAATTAGTATATTTTAAATTCAAAATAGATATGTTTCCGTTACTGTGTCGCTCGTTTGAGAAGGTATCCACTGACACATAGTTGCTATTTATTGTATTTTGAGGTTCACTGATTTCATTCACGGATCGAAGAGTAAGCAAAGATCACTACTGCATTTTTACCATTTTAATCAATTGTTTAATCAACTATTTAAATATCAGAAGCCATTCTTGATGAATTGACTGCCAATCTAAAATTGTTACAATATAAATTCACATGAATTATATAGACTGAGAACTGGTTAAATGAAAATAATAATTTATTTTTTAATATAAGGGCTACACGAGCCACCACATATGTAGAAACAATAACAGAGGTGGCGGAGTAAGCATTTATATAGACACAAATCATAAAAGTAAAAGTATTGAGCAATTGACGGGCATAAATAATCATGCTGAAACCCTAGCAGTTGAGGTATATATAAATAATATTTCCTATTCAATATTAGGCATCAGTAGTATAGCCCAAAAGGTTAGAGTGCAGGAATGTTGCAATGTTGCAAGAGAAAACAATCGATGTTGCAAAGGGGTGGGGTATGCAATGAAGGGGGTGTGCAACAACTCAATGCTGCAAAGAGGGGTGGGGGGATGCTGCAGGTGCAACAAGGGGTCATGAAACTTGGAGGCGGCGTTATCCCCCAAGAGAAAGACAGGAGGAGTGAAAGGAAGAGAGGTGTTCACCTGGCAGGAGCCAAGTGCACACTAAGACTTCAGCCGACCCGCCGTCCTCTTATAGACTCCTAATCAGCCAGTTGGCTTTGAATGCGTAAATGGCTTGTTCAGGTTGAGTTGGCAGATACCACTTTTTATTTTAATTGTTCAGGTATACATTATTAGGGCGAGTTGCCAGATACCATTTTTATTGTTCAGATATACATTATTAGGTTGCCAGATTGTACCGTTTATTTAATTAATTCTTAAAAGTTGGCTTAGAATTCCGCTAGTAGGTTTACAAGGCGTAACATGCCATTTGATATAATTATTTACAACCGAAAGAATTAAATAAAACAACATTACATCATTCTGTTTATTATAAATATATAGAAAATAAATATACATTTGAATGATCGATTAAAAATAATAATAGTTTAAGAAATATGAACGAGGAATATGCATATAATCAAAAAATATATCCGTCAATATAACAGTACAGGAGAAATATATATATATACACACACACAATTATATTATGGAGATATATAGAAAATAAATACATTGGAATGATCAAAAAACAAAAATAAAAATAAGAAATAATATAACCATCAACATAGCAGAAATATATACACACAACTAAATAAATAAATACATACACTTTATTTTCTACCGCGCAACATAAGAAATCGTATAGTCATCAATATAGCAGAAATATATATATATATACACACACACACACACACACAAATATGTTAAATATATAAATACATTTCACTTTTTTTTCAAAATACTAAACTCGCACTTAATTGAGTCTACAATTACATCATTATTGCTCTGCATTACGCAGTATACGCGGTTTAATAATATTTCACCGCTTAAAGTATAGGGAAACCTGTACTCGATATGAAGGGCCTTCATATCGTTCAGTACTATTTTTGTTCCCACTTTACAACCGGTTGGTAAGTTATCTTTAAATACGTCTAGAATACATTCAAAAGCACGCAGAAAGAGTTCATCGTTAACTACATTATTAAACAAGTTTATAAACACGCCTTTCCAATCGAGGGTTTATTTCTACCGCCGCGAGCTTTTCAATCGTGAACTCATCTTCACTCAACATAGCGGCAATTGAAATAATCTTCTAAGTCGTTACGACAACTGCTCGTTATATAAAGAAATAGTTCTTCAGGGTGAACGGTGTAGGTGAGCTCAGCCCTGTACCGATCAATTGCTTTGTACCAAAGTTCATGATATTTCAAAGAGTCTAAACTTTTTAAATAAACGTCCAGCGCTCTAGACCGTTCTCACCTTGTTCAGCCCTACACTCGGTAAACCCATCGAGCAGAGCGGTGTATGCGTATTCAAGTACTGTATCAAAATAAAGCATATCCGTAACACGCGCGTCTAATATAGGTTTCAGCTTGCGGAATCCGACGATTTCAAACATTCTGTCGAGGATGAAACGGTTTCGCGTAGGATCAAGAGCATTATTATCAGAAGCATTCTTCCACATCAGCCGTATATCAATGCATGGCCGATCGTTATTTATACACAACGTACATGCAACAGCGTATGAGGGGGTGTCACTAATCTGCTCTCTTCTTGTACCTACGTTAGCAGGTATTTTATAACGATCTTCACTCCACTTCTCAACTAACACGAAGATTCTATTCATCTCCTCGACACTTAAATAAACAACATTCCGTTTGTTTGTTTGTCTACATTCCGTTTCCAGTACATAGCTAACGGCACCAGATTTACGCCTGAACACGCGCAACGATTTCGTCACGGACACATCGTACGAGGCGTTGAGAATGCTGCTCAAAGGAAGTTCCATCGTATTCAAGGAGCGCACGTCCACTCGGTTGAAGCTCCGAGATAACTATGAGCCGCGTGAGGCACGCAGGTAGGCAGGAACGGTTCGATAGGCGGTTGACTCACCCTGATGATACGTGAATGGGCATGTTCGAACTCGTATGATCCGTGAGGTGCGAGTCGCACCATAATCTAATGAAACGTGTGCGGCGCTGATCGAATTGTTGTAACCCATTATATTGGGTAGGTGTTTTTTTCCGATACAAGAATTAATTTCGGTTTTAAGGTTTTATCACTGCCATTTCCCAGAATACGCACCAGGCATTTTCCTTCAGGATAATTTTCACGAACAAAACACTTTATAATGTTATATCTCTCCTAAACATCTTCACACTCCGGCGCACTATTTGAGTGGAACATATGCCCTTATTTTCCCTTTTTGCCTAGCAAACGATACTCGTCTCTAAAGTCTGCTAAAAACTCACGCAGACTCACCACGAACCTCATCATGATATACATTAATATAGTGGTAAAAATACTTAAGATTGTCCATGATGACGAGATTCACATTTTCAGTCGTAGGGTATGAGTAATCGACATGGTGTAACATGACATAATACCGCTTGTTACACCACCCATCAATAAGACTCACTATCCATATCTGCTGCTTCTCTCCTGCACGCGTTGTTTCTTTTACTTCACGGTATATGTGAGACTTTATAAAGCTTAGGTCTACAGCATACTTCAATACATCGTCTGTGCAACGAAAGCCTACAACGCTCTCACCAGAATAACCATAGAGTATTTGTACATATTGCTCCTTCGCACGATCCAATGTGGTTTTAAAAGAGGCAAAGGAGGGGGGAATAGGAAGTTTTTCGGTATCCACCACATCTTGTAGCTTTGCAGAATACCATTTCATAAACGTTGAACAAGCAATATTAAAGGTAGCCATTTTCTTCTACGCGGGCGAATACACGTCTGAGCTGAAGGGCTTACTGCAGTCAACTGACCACGCAGGGAATCCCAGATAGTAGCATGACTCACGTTGCTGGTCTTACAGTGGGCGGAGCTTAGAACTTTCACCTGTGCACACACACACACACACAAAGGAGAAAGTGAAACGCTAATTGAAACATGATTTATTTAATAAACGAGATATTCAAGTTATATATACAGGGCATCCCAAAAAAATGTATACACACTTTAAATACTTATAAAGGCAGTGTTTATTAAAATACATTTCATTTTCAAAATGTAATAGAATCTACAGACATTATTTAATTGTTTTGTCAACGCCTGTTTTTCAAACTGACGTCCGTTCTGGTCCAGGCACTGCTGATAACGCGAGGCAATGGAATCGCAAACATCACGAAACATTTCGTTTGGTATTTGTGTGCATTCTCGTTCAATGGCTGCTCTCAATTCAGCGACTGTTGCAGGTTTTATAGCGTAGACTTTGTCTTTTAAGTATCCCCATAAAAAAGTCTAGTGGTGTGAGGTCTGGTGAACGCGGAGGGTATTCTACGAGACCCCTTCGTCCAATCCACATCCACATCGTGCCAAGTACCACTCGCAATACTCCACTCTTCGGTCCGGATCATCTTCATTAATAGCATGGACTAATCTTGGAATGTAACTTTTCCATTGACAGCGCTTCAAAATGCGTTGGACAGACGATTCTGAAATTCCTACCTCACGACTCGCTTGCCGCACAGATTTTCTTGGACTTTGGTGATACGTTTCCAGTACTCTTTCTTGCTTTGTGGGGCTTGTCGATGTCCGTGGTCTTCCGGAACGCTTCTTGTGGACATTCTGGACAGTTCCATCGGCTTCAAACTTATCTCTAATTCGAGTGATGGTAAGTCGCGTTGGTGGATCTGTTTGAAACTCCCTCCTAAACTGTCTTTGCACTTCAACTGCGTTTTCACACTTCCAGTAGCATTTTAGAATGAATTTCCTTTGTTCAAAGCTTAGTCTGACTGCCATTATTAATTCTAATGGGTTTAACTTGGAAAGAAAGAAACATCAATTGAGCTATCAGCTGTTAAAGTGTGTATACATTTTTTTGGGACGCCCTGTATTTATAAATATGTGTAATAAATAAGTTAACAATAGATACATCAAAGATTATATACAAGACATATATTTACAAATACGTGTGATAAATAAGTTAACAATAGACGCATCAAAGGTTATGGTATCCAAAGGGTACAGAATCATAGGTACCAGGTAACTGGTAACGTTTCCTATAGGTGTTACGGCACACCTTCGTTCCCCTAAGTTCCTTGAAGCCCCCCAGCTTCTGCGCCCGAAAATTGTGGGTGCCTACAGTTAGTTGGGGAGGCCGTCGCTCATCATCGTCCAAACACACTAGATCCTTCAACGATTCAAAGTTAACAACCCGCCGATTCGCATGGTTGAGCGTAATACCCTTTGCCTTCACGATATATTTCATATCCTCCCCCACCCTCACCCGTACCCCATAAGTTTTTCCTGTTGAGACAAAAGAGTCGGCGTATGCGTTGTCCCCATACTCATCCTTGATCTCATCAGTGAGCTCGCCGAGGAACTCCCAATAGCAGGCATGTATTCACCCTCCCTCTCTGTGAATATCACGCTATCTGTATCGGCATACAATACTCTCCGCCCAAGAGAATGCAATAGACCCCAAAGTTTTATGCGGGCGTAGGCTGTTGTGAAGCTGGCCAGGTATGTTTGTAACCCTTGAGGTATCTGTGGCCAATTCAGTGTTGTTGTACTTTATTATGTAAGTATTACCTACATTCACGATCTCCATGACCTCTTTATCGGGAGCATTGGCATAATCCCAGACTTCACTATAACTTTGTGCCAAATGAATGTTCCCTTTGCCGGTATTCTGTGCAAATTTTCCCCATAGACTGTTTAGACACAACTTTGCACTAAAGCGCTTGCCAGGATTCTTTAATTTGGGCGATCAAGTGTATACCTTCGGTCGTAACGTTGAATATAGGCAGACTTTTCATCTTCGGTGTCAACTCCTCGCGGATACCCTGATGCCTCAACCTTATCCTTCAAAAATGCGTTTATATATGGTGTGAAAAGGTTGGGTAGCTTCTGAAACCTCCACACCTCATGTATCTTCAGTATTCTATACCCATGGCGTACGGCTAGGGCCAGCTCTGGACTTGTATATACGCCTCTGATCTTACGCTGGTGGGGTATATGGTTACAATTACCGTTATTCTCTTCCGCGCACTTCACGCACAGGGGAACATGAGCTTGTGGTCGATAACGACGGGTAAGATCGGCATCCATAAATTGCGTGGGGGTAGCACGTCTACGAAAGAGAGCCCAAAGTAACGATCATTCAAATTTCTTGAAAATTCATTGATGGAGGGCAGGTTAGGTCCCACCAGTTTCTCAGGAGCGCCCACGGGGTACGGATTGTTCTTCATCACGTATGGGTATAAAGAACAGAAATCGTAGTAATGGAGTTCACACCCTCCGTAGGTGGAAAGTATAGCCTGAATGGATTTGTACGTCCTCCAAACAAGCTATCACCACATTTGAGAGGATCCAGCACCATTGAACGCTTGATCGTGTTTATTTCCTCACGGTACACCTCGTCTCCATCCGTGCATCATATTCATGCTCCCACAAGACTTTGTGAGTGAACTGGGATCCTATAAGTTGATCGCGGGTGCGGGTCCACGCAAGACAGTCGGCAGGAGATCTACCGTGGATATCTCCGGCGATTCCGCACTCAGGACGGGGGCATCCATGCCACCAGCATCCGTTAAAGGAGTACACAGTCTTCACACCAGTGACACGGTTTTCACTTAACCCATCAACCCAAAAAACACGACCGTTAATCTTAATGGGCACTTCACCCGTGTTGCGGGCGTGCTTTATGTATACACCTGTCTGTTGCTGTAGGTGTATGAGCCAGTAAATAGCCTTGTGGCCGTAACTGCGGGGGTTGTTTCGGTGAATAATGGCTAAGGTGGCTTTAGGCATGAAGTTATTTTGAACACCGTAAAACATAATGACGCGATGGTGGTTGCGACTTGCAGCGGATCGCATTTGAAACGGCCTATGTACATCCTTCTAAAGGCCTGGAAACATACTCTAAGCACGCGCACATCATTCACGCAATAACGCTCACATTCATCAGCTATATTATAAGGATTACGTTCATTAAAACTGTTGTAGTATCGATCAAAGTCTTCACGTTCATCTACACATCAAATAATGTTTGGGTGGTGGTGGGCCTACGTAGTTTAAAGTCTCGCTGGTGAGGAAAGTGTAAGGGAAGTATCCTTTGGAAACTTCAGCTGCTACCCCATCACCTTGGGTAGCTTTGCTAATTTACAAGGTGTGAATAATAAAGTGTCTTTAAATTGTACATTGCCTCTTATTTGCATCTGTATTAATTTGTTGCCTCTTTTCAATGGATCACCTGTAAATATCTCAGAGGATTCGTGCTCAAGCAACTCCTTATAAAGGAACTGCGTGTCAAACTTTGCCCCGTTATGGGCGAGAATATACACAGTCATTTTTTTAACTTGTCGGCTAACTTGACAATATAGGACACAAATAGTTTCACAGGACTATCGTGGACATTCGTTTTAAAAACGTTTGTCCGTTTACCGCATTTGGGGCACTCGTCACATTCCCCATACACTCATCGCAGATAGTCTGGCTCACAAGTAAATGTGGAATTACCTCTTTGGTTTCAGCAGTTCGTATATGTTTCTATATCGTAGTATACAGTTATACAAGGGTTTTTTTAGGCTTAGCATCTTTCATATAACATACATGCTTTACTCCATCCGCCTTATACTCCTCCTGGCATGTAGGACAGTGAATTTCGTCACACTTGTGCTTAAATTTCCCCAATTATCCATTGTGTGAAACATACCACATTCACAGATTCTCATTTTCCTGCACGTGCCAGTTGATTTATGGAGCTCAAAGCAGTTATTATTGAAGAATGTGCGTCTACACACATCACAGTCTCTCTTCTCAGCTTCAACTACACGGCTTTCACATTTGGTGCTTTTACACTGTTCACATACCATGTGACATTCTTTACAATGTTTCACTATATCATCCGCAAACTCGAGGCACCCCTTACACAAATCATGATGTCTCCCATATTTTCGACTTTTGTCATAACTCGCGTAAAGCCACCTTATATTACGGATGGGGAGATACGTTGTCCCTGACAATCCTAAAATAAGTAGGGGTCTTGTACGATCTCTCACACAGCTTTTAAAAACATACACAGTCCTACGACGATCATCCAACCCAAATACAACTATACGGACATTCATTTCCTGTTCTACCCTTCTCAGCTCTTCAGGACCCATATTACAGTCAAATTCAAGTTCACAGTCTACAGCTAGTTTACGGGCACGCTCCACGACCGTAGGCAACCAAATTTTTGTGGCCTGTGTATTTTGTACAGTAAACATACGTGCTAAGACTACTGCTATAAAGCCGCAACCACGATCGACGTTTATATGCTTTCGGTAAATAATCGGAGAATTGAAGTTAAGAGTATACGGTATGGCACTATGTCCCGCAACACGGAATACACGGTCAATATTTATCGTGAAGGTGTCCATATTAAAGGCTATACTACTTTGGGCGGCTTGCATTATACGTCCTAATATATATTCTACATCTTCAGCCGCCAAACGTCTAAATGGCACTACTACCCAATAATCATCTACATCACCGTCATCTGACCCGAATCCGAAGGACAGACTCGTCCTGACTTCACGCTCGTCGCGGTTCTGAAGAACAAACTCTACAATACGCTGTACAACCCGGCGTAGCCCGCGCTCAATTCCATTGCTATACATGGCTTTATGGTCGACCCTGACTCTATACCGATTTCTAGTCAAGGCTGGGGTGGGGGCTGCGGAGCGTACCAACTCAAACGTTATATCATCCTGAACGAGTCACCGCTGTGGAGGATGAACAAGAGTTTATATTGGATGATGTAGGATTGGTTGCGTAAGACGTTGAGGGTTGGGGATCTATTATTGCAGACTCAACAGAACGGGGGACAGCTGTGGAGGATGGACAAGTGGCTATATCGGCCAAAGATGCTGATGTGGGGTTGGCAGCGTAAGACGTTGAGGGCCTGGAGTCTATTATTGTAGACTCAACAGAACGGGGGCAACTGTGGCGGATGAATAAGGGGATATATTGGCGGAAGGTGCTGCTGGGGGGCTTGTTGCGTAAGACGTTGAGGGTTGGGGCTCTATTACTGGTGGTTGTCTAACAACAGGCGCGTATTTCGGTCGCTTTATACCTGACGTGGGGTTCTCTTCATCATACCTCCGCTTTGAACGTGCTACCGGTATCGCTGGTGAGGGTTCGTCGGCAGGGGAGGATTCTGTGATCACAACTACACTGTCGTCGGGGTCATCCGTAATGTCGATGATGGGCTGTACCTCATCGTCATTCACGGTTCTGTGGGAGAAGAAAACAAAATATAAGGAACAGCACTCAAAATTTGTAATATTTTGTAAATGATCCACTTAGGAGTGTGACGTGTTAGAAATGGACTCTGTAGAAAAATTCAGATTCACGAGCCCATCCACATGTATTATATCTGGACCTACAGGATGTGGTAAAACTGTGTTTATGCTTAAAATCATTAAAGAAAAGGGAGATGTTCTCGAAATTTGTGCATAAAGTTATATGGTGCTATTCGACGTATCAATCAGTGTTCAACGAGTACCAAGATGATATTTTGTTCCACAAAGGTGTATATGACGTTAATTCGTTAAAGGGAAATGAACATACAGTCATTGTAATTGACGATCTCATGTTGGAGATGGATAAAACGTTTGCCGAGACATTTACAGTATTCTCCCACCATCTTAACATAAGCGTGTTCTTCATCAATCAGAATCTATTTTTCAAAAATAGATACATGCGCGATGTGTCGTTAAATACACAATATCTAGTCTTATTCGCACAACGTAGAGATGTATCACAAATTGGGGTATTAGCCAATCAAATGTTCCCGAATCAGCGTAAGGAGTTTTTGGAAGTTTATAAAGAAGCTACAAGCACGCGTTACGGATATTTGCTTTGCGACCTTCATCCGCGAAACACGTTTAGGGTGCTTCTAAGAACGAATATATTTCCAAACGAGCCTGAAACGGTATATATTCCAGAATGACAAAGAGACTAAAGAAATACCGTGAAATAATAAAAATCTATCATCGACTGCCCCGGGCAATACAGCAGATGTTTATTAAAAATATCGACTCCGACTTTTTAAAATGCATCTGTGAAATCTGTCTTAACGTTATAAATTGCAATGTATCAATGAAACCATCTCAGAAGGCTCGCCTACGCCGTTACAAGAACAAAATACGTGCACTCACTCGTAAAAGTCAAACTGTAGCGAAGAAAAAATGAATTATTGTACAAACAGGAGGGTCATTTCTCCCCATCTTATTTCAGTTTTGGGTCCTTTACTGACTCGATTAATATAATGAAGAAAGTGGTAGTGATTCCACACGAGGTGTACGCTTTACTGCAAAGGAATCCAGACACGGATCTAGATCCCCGTAAAAGCAGACTTAACCCTTTCACTCACTGGGTAGACAATTGTGCCGCTGAAAAATAAACCATATTGATTCTTATATAACCACACATAAAGGCAAATTTCTTTTTTACCCTATGCCATAATTCGTGAGTGAAAGGGTTAAAAGAATGGGAAGCGAATTGCTAGCCCTATCAAACAAGACTACAACAAATAAATGTCCCTAAAACGTTGATAGGAAATCTGAACAGGTTAAAAGATTTGGAACATGCAACGCATGTGGCACAATTGAAGACGCCTTCACCCCCGGCGGTAACACCTCTGAAGAGGAGAAAGAAGAGGATAAACAACGGTCAACCCTACCCACGTGCCTCTAAAATACGCAAATGGCTAACGTATTAAGTAAACGCTATTATGACATTTCTAACCCATCCTCCTACGGCGGCGTAGATAGACTGTACAGAAGTGTTTACGGAGTAGGAAAAAAAGATGTTGAGAGATTTTTGCGGGAGCAGGACGCTTATACGCTTCATAAGCCGGTGAGAAAAATGTTTAAAACAGCCAAGACAACGGCTGCCTCGATTGATTCTATTTGGCAATCAGATTTAACAGACATGCAAAGATATTCTGTGTATAACGAGGGTTACCGTTACATTATATTCATAATAGATGTATTCTCTAGATATCTGTGGCTAGTTCCTCTGAAAAATAAATCATCTGAAACAGTTGCTAAAGCCATCAAAACGCTAATGTTAAAAGAAAACTGGGTTCCTGGCTATTTTTGAACGGATATGGGGAAGGAATTTATAGGCCGTGCTTTTCAGATCATGTTGACAGAGTTTAATATCAACTATTACACAACCAATTCTATACATAAGGCTTCTTTAGCTGAAAGAGTTCAACATACCATAAAGGAACGCATGCACCGCTATTTTACACATAAAAACACATAGAGATTTCTAGATATTCTGGAATCATTGGCATCATCCTACAACCGCTCACACCATCGCACGATTGGGACAACACCTAACGAAGTTTTAGAAAGAGATACGCCCCCGAGAAGAGATGGATCACCAACACCACCACACTCTGCGCGCTTCAAAATCAATGATTATGTAAGGCTGTCGCGTTTGGGAAATAAATTCGCAAAGGGTTTTGAGCAAGGATGGACACGTGAGATTTTTAAAGTTAGGGCTATGAGACCTAAAGGTGAGATAATGATGTATTACGTTGAAGATTTGAATGGGGAAGAAATCTCAGGAGGCTTTTACCGCGAGGAATTGCAGAAAGTTGCATTTAATTTAGAAAAAAATGTATTTAAATTGAGAAAATTTTAGGAAGCAAAGGTTCAGGAAAGAGAAAAATGTACCTGGTGAAATGGCTAGGGTACCCAGAAAGCTTCAACACCTATATAAAAGCTGATGCAATAATGAAGCTTAAATAGTATGCAACATGGCTCCTAACCATTTCTATGTCACACTCTCGTCCTCCTCGTCCCTGTCTGTACACCCTAACAACACACTAGCCAACTTTGTATCAGAGCTCCATGGACTCATTGAATTGGGTCGTGATTCGTATGAGGTGGGGTTATGTGAACTCCAGTTAACCACCAAATTTTTAACTCTTGAAAAAGCACAGGTCATATTTCTGATCCTTAGAAGCACCGATGAATGCGAAAAATTAGGCATAATCTTAGACAATACTGTACGCTCAACCCTGTGCGGTGAAGGACGGTTCTATAGCATAAATGTTTTGTTAGGAATCGGGCATTATGATACAGCCATGGATATTGTGGAGGGTTTAAACAAGAGTCTTGAAAATTCGTACATGACAAACGATTTACTTTTTGAAATCGTAAACATAGACACGCCCGCATGCACATTGAGGTTAAAATCAACGCATAGTAAAAATATTAGAGATAAAGAGCTGTTCACAATTGCGGCTGAGGGCCGATATAGCGCAGTCTTCCAAAGAGAGACATTTCACGAGGCACAACGTAACTTGTCCAGCTTAATGTTTCAATTGAAGATGGAAAAATTTGCTGAAAGCTCTCAGTCTCCAGACATGTGCTATATTTACAGTAATATAGTGGAGCACCAGTTTGTTGGGGATACCCAGGCACACCTGCTGCGCATTGCCCACATCCCCAACCATAGAGGAAGGAGTTTGAGTATTACATATGACAGACCCCATTATGTGAATGTCGCAACTAATTTAATAACCAATATCTCAATATATATAAGAACGATTGAGGGTGAAAACTTCCCATTCGGTAACGGGAGCTTAACATTGAAGCTACACTTTCGACGCACTGAGTTATAATGGATAGAAAGCCTTTCACCGTCTATCGAGGGGTGAGATACCAGCGTGGTAGTGGACTTGGGCCCATTTTTTCATCCATACTACGTACGGCTGTTCCTTTGCTGAAGAGGGGTGCCAAATACCTCGGAAGGAAAGCGCTACAATCAGGTCTTAACACTGCAGAAGACATATTGGCTGGGGCTAAACCTAAAGAAGCTCTAAAAAAAACATTTAAAGCGCACACGGGACGAAATCATCAAAGATGCAAAGAGAAAAATGCGTGGTGGCGGGAAGAAGAGGGCTGCCCGGAAGAAGGGGTCACGTGGTATTAAACGTAAAAGATATCAAAAAAGAAGTGCTGTAAGCGAATGAAACCTATGGTTGACCACTTTTTTGACTGATATAAGCTAAGGACATTGATTTCATGAATCATAATTCGTTTACTACTTGTCGAGAGAGGAGGCACTATTTCTAACTCGTCATGGCACGCTTCATCCACCCATGTAGTTCACAATGCTGTAAATCGGAGCTATCCCTTTTTGAGATGCCTCCAACTCAAGTTTCTATTGAGCACAGTGACTTTATTACGATTAACCCTTTAAACACAATTAGTTCCCCGAGTGCTCCTATAGAATTCGTGATACCCAGCTCAGGTCCTGTATACCCTGTATACCCAGAAACAAACTTTCTGCACTCCATATTCAACCAGTGTGACGTATATTTAAATCAGGCCAACATATCGTCAGGCACGGGATACTATCATCTACGAGCCTATCTGGAAAATGTCCTCAACTTTTCCAAAGAAGCGAAGGCTACCTTTTTAAGTGCCGAGGGGTATTATCAAACTAAAGACGAAAGTAGTATAAAGGACAAATTTAAAAATTCTAAAAAGAAGATATACGTGTTTTGGACGTCTGCACACAGATTTCACTTTCCAGGAGAAGTTGCTTGTCAACGGGGTGAATATGAAAATAAAGTTCAACCGCACGAGTCCTGAGATCTGCTTAAATCTGGATGCTGATCAAGAAGAGGGAGCAAAGCCCGTTGTGGTTCACATTATGGACACATACCTCCGCGTACGGCGAGTGAAATTAAGTTCACCAAAACAACTAGGAATTGAGTAAAATTTACTAAACGCTACAGTGAAATACCCTATTAACAGAGTACAAATCAAACTATATACGGTGCTTGCAGGGTTGGCGTCGAAGCAGATAGAAAACATCGCCCTGGGAAATCTTCCTAAAAGGATATTAATTGGAATGCAGGACCATGCTTCGGTGAATGGAAAATATAAAAAGAGTGCCTTTAAATTCGAGAATTTCGGACTTAAAAATATAACTCTATACGTTAATGGCATTGCTTTGGGTGGAACATTGGATACGGACTATTCATCAGACGCTGTGTTACCTCTTTGCGCGAGAGCCTATAGTAATCTGACCCATATTTCAGTGATTGTGATGAGCTCGGTAATGGGGTAACGCAGAAAGAATTCATTGATCATTTTAACCTTTATCCGTTTGACATTACACCTGACTTATCTGCTAGCGTAAATACGCATTTAACCCCACAACAGAGGGAACCATCTCAGTGAGGTTGGAATTCACCAAGCCTATAGACGCACCTATTAATGTACTAGTATATCTCGAGTCGCAAGCCCTAATAGAAGTAGATAGATTTAGAAGCATTATCACTGACTTTTAAAATGAATGCTAATACTCTTCAGAGAGTAATGAATAGTGAACGAGTCACACGTTCCAAATTTATCGGCGTGTTTGCGAAGAATGATACATTGAGTTTGCCAAGTACGCGAGAACGCGGTAGTCTTATTGTGAACACAGATGTCATCGGTAATGAAGGGAGTCATTGGTTTGCAATCTATTTTAAAAATAGGCACCGCCTGTACTATTTTGATTCACTCGGTACTCAACCCTGGAGTGACCCTGATATTGTAAAATTTCTCGCTCAGTTACATATTCCCGAAGTTGTATGGAACCCGTTTCGAATACAAGGATATTTTAGTAATACTTGTGGAATGTACTGCATTTCATTTCTTATGCATATGTCGCGTGATAAAGAATTTATAAATTTTTAAAATTTATTCGACCCGTGTCACACTCAACGAAACAATGAAATGGTATGCAGACAGATAAAAAGCCGTTTTCCAATGGTGCGTACTCGTTGTATAGTATAATGTTTTTGTTCGTGTGTATATTTGTAACGTTAGTTTGTATATTCTGTAGTTTAAGATGGTTATTGTACTGATTTCTTTCATTTAATAAATTGATAAAAATATATTGAGTCTTCTTCCCCCCAAAAAAGATCGAAAAACACTTACATTATTTCGATGTGACATTCATTATGCTGACTGTTCGGTATATCCTCCGTATTCAGGTCCATGACACGAGATTCTTCAAAAGATTGTATAACACGTGTCAAATCCTCATCGGACCTTAAAGGAGAAAGAATAATGTTCATATTGAATCTTTTTTAATAAAAACATATACAGAGTATACATATTGTAAGACAGACCCGATTATGTGAAGATATCTTTGGTTCGCTCAGAGAAGCTCATTTAAGAGGTAATTCCGAATAACATTTTTAAAAAACATGCAAAAGATTGCCATAAAAAATTTCGATTTTAGCATAATGGTGAGTATCTAAATTAAGTATTTCACGAGATACTACATCCCTCCATAGATATGAAATCATCTTTCTGATAGTTTGTGAATAAAAAATAAAAATAAAATTATAGACACTTACATTTCTATGGTAGTCCCTTGCGTCGGATTGTAAGGAGCGTCATTGCAAATATCATCAACGGTTTGCGTTGGAAATAATCCATCACCGTCAATCGCGTTAAAAAGATTAATTGCAGTCAATGCTGCAGTGTCACCTTCTTGATACAAATCCGGAAAATTGTAAAGTTCGTGATCCATGGCGGTTTGAATGTTTATTCACTGACAGAGGGAATGTTTATTCACTGGCGAAAATAGCTACTGTTACTCCCAAATGAAAAATATTTCCTTTTATATGCACAATCACCAAGCTCCGCCCCAAAAGATCAAGAGCAGATGTTCGTAATGATTGGTTGGCAGTGTAACTGGGTGGAGCTACGATAAGTTTGTGTACCAATCGTAACACCGATATAACGGGTCCATGCTTTGGACGACTAATGGCATCTTTATATTTTCTCCATAGATTTAATGCTCGTATTACCCCTTGCAAGTTATTTTGCCCCCATACTAAATTGAGTTTCAATTTTCGGTTGCAAGTTATTTTAAAACAAGTAATTACATTATTTAAAACATTAACTAGGAATCGTGAGAGATACGCGTCTGGTAATCGGGAGTCGAACCCACGATTTCATCTCTTTCTGCAGACGTTTATACAGAAAACAAGTAATTACATCATTGAAAACATTAACTAGGAATCGTGAGAGATACGCGCCTGCGTAATCTGGAGTCGAACCAACGATCTCTTGGAAAGAGAATTTTAAATTTAGTTTTACGCTCAGTAGCAAAAGTAATTTTATTCAATTGTTAGTACTTTCAGAGTACATGTGTATTAATTTTGAAAAAACTTTGTTGATTTCTGATAATTATGATTTTGACAGTGTTTTAAATGAATAACAGAGATGCAATTAGTGTAAATAAAAATAACTAAGTTGATAAAATAAAAACATTTTTTTATTTACAAGGAAGACATTCGCTTCGAGAGTGAAGTGTGTATTTCAGAGAGAAAGTTTTTGACCCAAAATTCCTTTCACGTAAGTTTGCAGATAGTCTGGCTCACAAGTAAATGTGGAATTACCTCTTTGGTTTCAGCGTTCGTATATGTTTCTATATCGTAGTATACAGTTATACAAGGGTTATTTTTAGGCTTAGCATCTGTGTGTGTGTGTGTGTCTCTCTCTTTCTCTCTCTCTCTCTCTCTCTCTCTCTCTCTCTCTCTCTCTCTCTCTCTCTCACCTTTAGTATAAATAAAGTTTTTAACTTGAGTAGTAATAAGCATAATATTTTTAACATTTGGACTCAAGCGAGGTTTTGTCGAGTTGAATGGAAGGATTCAGACCAAAAGGAAAGTTAGTGGTCATTTTTGTGGTTAGCGTAAGGCGCATCTTCTCAGAATTTTTTTTTTCCAGAGAAGCTGAAAGTAACTGAGATGAGTGAAATGATATGAGATTAGTGAAATGAAGTGAAATGACATGAAAATGAAATGATATGAAAAGGCTTATATATAGAGGAGTGACAAAAAGTAAATAGACCCTTTGGTGTGAAAATTAAAAATCTGAAATTGATTCTTTCTCTATATATATATAAACTATAAGGAGAAAGTGAAAAGTGTGTAATGATATTTTTTCTATTTTTGAAACACAAGAAAGGTTTGCCAAAAGAAAATAGACACAGTTAATCTGTTTATTTCTTTTGCTGTTTTTTATTGAATATAATTGTGTGTGTGTGTGTGTGTGTGTGTGTGTGTGTAGATTTGAGAATATGTTAATGGAACGATTTCTTTTGCTAAGCTAATTGTTTAGTGAATTTTTTTAATGTTAATATTGTTTTAATTCACTTTAAGGTGAAAATCCGCTTATATATATATATATATATATATATATATATATATATATATATATATATATATATATATATATATAAGGAATGACAAAATTAAATAGACACCGTTAATATGATTCTTTCTATATATATATAAGGTAAGGAGAAAGTTGTTCAAGTGTGTGTGTGTGTGTGTGTGTGTGTGTGTGTGTGTGTGTATTTCGTCTGAACTATTATTTTGACGATTGTAAGTATTATATTATTTTTGTGCAGTAGAAGGCAAATTCTATTTATTTGATTAATAAAAATTTTCTTATTGTCAATCTCTGTTAAAAGAGAAAGTCTGTATGCTTTGGTAACGAATTAAAATAAATGGTGGTATCTAGCAACTCATCCTAATAATGTATACGTGTACAATTAAAATAAAAAATGGTATGTGGCAACTCAACCTTCCTCTATATAAGACCCGTTTGGCTTCGGAGCTGGCAGTTTGATGATGACAGCTGTTGAATAAAGATCTATCTCCTTCCCTTCTTAGGTTAAGACAGCTTAGTTTCCCTTTGGGGGGTTAGGACATCCCACCTTGTCCTCCAAAGTCCTCCTCCGTCTATCCTTTCTCTCTTAGGCTAAGGCAACCCCTTTGGGGGGATGTCATCCTTCCTTCTTCCCCCGAAGACCCCTTCCCCTCAACCTCCCCTCTCCCCCTTGGCTCCTTCTAAGCCAACTGGCTGATTAGGGGCCAATAAGACAACGGCCACTCGGCTGAAGTCTTAATGTGCACTTGGCTCCTGCCAGGTGAACACCTTTCTTCCTTTCACTCCTTCTCCTGTGTTTCTCTTGGGGGATAACGCCGCCTCCAAGTTTCATGACCCCTTGTTGCACCTGCAGCATCCCCCCACCCCCCTTTGCAGCATTGAGTTGTTGCATACCCCCCTTCATTGCATACACCCACCCACCTTTGCAGCCCCTACCCCCCTTTGCAACCCCCACCCCCTTTGAAACCCCCACCTCCCTTTGCAACCCCTACCCCCTTGCAACATTGATCATTATCTCTTGGAATGCACTCTAACCTTTTGCGGCTATACTACTGGCATCTACCGACGTTTATTACGAGCATAGATGCAAATTTAATCACATCAACAATAACTACATCATTGCGGGAGATTTAAACATCGATTTCGCTAAAATAACTCCAATAATAATGCTAACTTCTTCTACAATCTCGTTACCGCAAATGGCTTTAATTTAACTATAACTAAGCCAACAAGACTACATAGTATCATAGAAAACCCCACCTTATTAGACCAAAGCTGGGTGCGTTCCTCCCTTGACTATACGTCAGGTATACTCCTATTACACATTACGGACCACCTGCCCACATACACAATGCTAATTAGCCATTTACAAATACAGGAGAAAATAAAAATTGACTATAGACCCTACACTTATAATAATAAATTAAAATTTACCAGAGATGTCAAATTTTGACTGGTCGAGAATAACTGAAAGTAACTGTGAAATATCGTAGAAACAAAATTTTTAATATTCTGAAAAACACTAATGGACATATTTAATATTAATTTTCGTATAAAGTCGAAACTCGTGTAAAAAAAAACTATAAACAATCAGTGAATCACTCCAGCCCTCTTTGTAAGCATAAACCCTAAACATTCTGTCTATAAACTGTGGAAGAATGATATTATCAATGAACAAACATAACAATTATTGTAACAGACTAAATTTGCTCATAAAAGCGGACTATTATTGTTCTAAAATAAACAAAAATCTAATCCTAAAAGATTGTGGGATACTTTAAAGGTTTTAGTTAGCGCCAAAAAAGAAAAGACAAAACCCGTAAATTTCTTAACAAAGGATGGAATTTCGTGCAGTGATCCCAAAGACATGGCCAATTTATTAAACAGTTTCTTTTCGAAAATAGGAAGCAATACGGCAGTAGCCATTCCAGAATCAGACATGCCACAACCCACACCAAATACATTCTTCTTTGAGCCAATTCTGCCAAACGAAACATCAGCTACTTTGAAAAACTTAAAAAATAAAAGCGCTGATACCAGTTTAATTCCAGTGAAAAAACAAGTATACTGTATAAACTAATATCATATGATATAGCAACCTCACTCACAAGACTTATGAATGAGTCATTAGTACAAGGTGTATTTCCTGATTACCTGAAGATAGCCAGGGTTTGTTCAGTATTCAAATCAGGCCACTCTGATTCTCCATCCAATTACCAACATTGAGTAAAGTATTTCAAAGAGTCATATACAATAGACTAATCAAATTCTTAGCTAAATACGACATCCTAGAAAAAACGCAATTTGGGTTTAGAGAAGGCTACACCACAGAAGACGTCATCAACATGCTATTAGAAAATATCTATAAAAACCTGCAGTAAACTACAAAAAACACACAATCTTAGTTTTCCTTGACCTGTTGAAAGCCTCTGATAAGCTCTCACATCATATCTTACTAAATAAATTAAGTACATTTGACATAAGGGGAAATATGCTAAATTGATTTAAGTCATATCTCTCAAATCGTCACCAGTATGTTAAAGTAAATGACATTTCATCAGAATTGGAAAGTGGGGTTCTACAAGAATCAATCTTTGGACGCTTACTCTTCTTAATGCATGTAAATAATTTTTATCGATCAAGAACATTAGATTGTTTCAGTATGCAGATGATACAACACTCACTTCTACACACCACAATATCAACTACCTAATGAGCGAAGTGAACAGACAATTAGGTCATGTCTATAAATGGATGTGTGCAAATAAGCTTTTACTAAACTTGACAAAATCATCATGTATGATTGTAACTAAAAGAACTACAATCGTACACACACCATTAATAATTGGAAACACTCCTCTTGCAAAAGTAAATGAAGTTAAAGTTTTTGGCATCAAGTTAGACGAAAAAATAAATTTCAAAAGCCACACAACATATCAAATAAAATATACCTAGATTTCTCTACCTAATATTTAAACTCAAAAACCAATTCCCCAAAATGCCCTCCTCACACTGTATTACTCATTTATTCATCCACACTTACAGTATAGAATCACTGCATATGGTAGTACAAAGAATTATATACGATATCCGCAAGAAGTAATCCATAAAAAGTGCTTACGAACTCTCTCAAATAATGATAGCAGACGATCTCATACCTCTCCGATGTGCAGAAGTTTAAATATTCGAAAACTAAATGACCTGTATAAACTTACTGTTGGTATCAGTATGTACAAAGTTGTTAATAAAAGAAACTATACTTCGCACATCCACATGGTGATTACCCCCATCAGAACAACCATAATCATAATACAAGGCTTCCCAATGATTTCATACATAAACCAAACTATTCATGCAAATTGCAGGAAATGCTCTCTCCTATAAAGTGGCAGATATTTGGAACGCTATACCTATAAATATCAGACAAGGACCATCGTTAATTTCGTTTCGCAACTCACTAAAGAAACACTTTATTAACGCCTATTAATGTATGTGTGTATATTAGGCCGGGTCTGTTTTGCTTGAAAAATGTTTTGGGGAAGTTTAATTTACCCTGTATTACGAACGTTTGTGTACCTACATAAAAAGTATTATGGCAAAGTTTCAAGCTTTTATATAAAGATTTTGAGGTTCCGCAAGTCACTTAAAGTTTTGGTGATTTTTTCCGATACTCCGTTAGTAAACTACAGCTCTTTGCTGACTTGCCATAATAGTTTACAAGGCAAATCACCCAGAATTCACTACGAGGAGGTGGCTGTAGGTCGAATTCCACACCATGCCCAGCCTCAAATGTAGGCATGTTTGATCTTGAAGCAATTCTTGCCTTTATAAAACCATCTCTATTTTCCTGGCCACAGACAGAAGCTGATGCTTCTGTTACAAGTTTGGCATGTCTTTCCACAGCTTGTGAATGACATAGGTACTTTTCAATAGAGGGTTAGTTTCATCACCCCTTACGATAGGCTCTAACTGGGTGTTTGTCAAGCTTTTTGTCAGAGGTGGTTCATGTCTTTGGTAGTCTCAAATCGAATTAAATCTGTGTAGTCTCTTGCCAAGAAATTAATTTTAGGCCGTCTAAATTCTCTAATGCCCGAGGACACACTTTCCCTGGCTAAGAGAATGCGCCTGAAAGCTAACTCTCTCATCACTTGCCTTTCATCAAATAACATCGAGACCAATAAAGTTTCTGGGTGAGCAAAATATGCCCCTCTTTCAATAACAGGATCAATGACTGCCTTAAGCTCATCAGATAGGTATCTTGAACTAGATATCATAAACCAGAGGTGCCTTGGTCCCTGGTAATAGTAAGGATTTCGCTTTATATTAAACCACGTTGGGGCATAAACGCGAACAATGAATTCGGTCAGAGTTTTCAAGTTTTCTGACGGCTTTTTGGTCACAACATAAAGTCTAACTATCACTATCCTGTTGGCTGTCGTAAGCCATCTGGCATGGTTCAAAGAACCTGGGTTGCGGTTTTCAAGGTTTTGGGAACATTGGCCTTCTATGACTGCATTACAAATTTCCATGAGATACTTTTGATCTTGCTTTAGATCGAGATTCCCTGGAATAGAAGGCATATTACTTGATTTGATTGCTTCAAACTTGACGACTGGCATCTTTTCGCGCGCAGTAAGACTTTTACCAACATTTCCAGCAAGGGCTTTTGGTCCTTTGGTTTTACCATCCAAATAATTAAACAAATGGCGGAGAGGTAGCTCATTGGTATGCAGCAAACACACGAACCAATGAAAAAGAGTATTGTAGTGTATCTCTAGTTGCCTGATAACTCCATTATGTATGCCGGTGTTTACATTGGTTCCATCACATCCAATGACCTTCATTCAGATTGTCTACCTTAATATTGTTACTGTTAAGAAACTTTATCACTCCCTTAGAAATGTTAGTAGAATTTCCAGTCACAGGAGTGAAGTGCCCAAGATATTTTGATTCTGGTTCAGCTATAAGCGTGATGTGTTCCTCAGTGATTGTTGTACTGTAGTACCTCCCATCCTTACAGAGATTTGCTTTAGTTAAGTCCTTTCTTACATCAAAATACAATGTTTCTATACTTTCTTCACTTGATTTACTCAACTCCTCTCTGATCTTCTTTCTCTGCCGTCTCACCTTATTCTTATCCACAACATTGTGATAATCTTCAGAGGTAATGAGACCAAAATCTTCCAGAACAGCAGAGGCAACGGCTGCACCAGCTCTGTCTGATATTCCGAATCCGTCCCAAGTTTTTGCTAATGAAGGTAATTTGCGAGTGAGCTTATGTGCTTCACCTGATTTCTTTATACCTTCCTCAATGTGATCATCATCATCACGCTCTCTATCAGTATCTGTTAATGTGTCAGAATCAGGAATTGTATGAAAGTTATCCCAGTCCATTGACTCTTCCCTGGAAGTGGATGGGTTATTGATATCTCCATCTTCAATGTTTTTAGAAAATCGTGCTCTTTCTTGTTCTTTACGCTCAGATCTTAACTTAATAGCAACAAGAATACAAAAAATACAAGAAAATCTTAATAAAAAATCATACTTGCCAAATAATTAATAAAGTTTACATATTTAAATAAAGTTTTAAAAGCTTTAAAGTTTTTTGTGATGTTTTACGTTTTACTTACAATCTTCAGAGGACTTGCGGAACATCTAAAACTTGATCAATTTAGTTTTCTAATCATTGTTGAGCATTTATAGTGCATCTACAAATTTCTTGGATACAGGCATGTGGAAATTCACAAATTTAATTTTTCGACCCGGCCTAGACTGTATATATGCATATAAATTGAAACTTGTTAGTATTACTAAACAATGAAAATCACCTATTATATATGGAAAATTCACAATCTTAAATTGGGTGGAATCACAAACTATATAAATTATATGTTAACAATTTCCATTATATTACGTCACAGTTATAATTCACTTCATTTATCTGTATTTTTGTAACTTTAAGATTGTATGATAATTTCTAACTTGTAATATTAGAAATTAATCATTGTCGTTATTTCAACATGTTCTGTTTACCGTATTGTTTACCATTTTTTTTTATGATTTCTATTTTTATTTCTATTAACATACGTCATACGGTGTTGTTTACCTCTTCCTTTTCTATTATTTCAAAGATTATTTCAATTTTCTTTTGTAATGAGTTAATTAAATGCAACTTTTTTTAATTTCTACTAATTCTATTTACATTTCTTAGTTTTCCTTGTAAAAATAGAAATGAACATCAAAGATTTCTGCCCGAAAAGCGGTCATGCTTCCCAACGGCATATTCACATAAGAATACTATAATTAAACTACTTGTCACTAAATATACAGTACAAAATTAAACGTTAATGCAAACATTGTGTAAACCTACATGGATGTAATGTACATCTTATGTAATGTGTTCTTTCTGAATAAAGATTATTATTATTATTATTATTATTGTTATTATTATTATTATTATTTTATTTATTTATTTTCTTTTTGGCAGCAACATTGAATCTGTATAATTCATTTAGTTTTTAAATATTTAGCTATTTAAACATTGTCGCCGCGTCAAGGGAGCCAGGTTCTCCGGGGACTGAATTGGTTAATTTGCCTCTCATGCACCACGGTTATTTTTAATCAACGAGCCTCTTTCCCATGGTGGAAATGTGTACCACCCTCAGTTTTTCTCTTTTACTGACGAACTTTTCAATCTGTCTCACTGAATCGGTATAGTTCTTCAGTTTACATTCATTTGATCACTGTACAGTTGAGGTATCACTTACCCTTCTTCATTTTGAGTGCAATTTTGATCAGAATTGCCTTTCAAAATATGAATTCTTACAAAGCTTCATTTAAAACATCAATGACTTTCATACCCTGCATTCAGCTTTCACGTGTAACAACACAGTACACATTCAAATAACTGATAGAAGGTAATGAAAACGATTTTTGGTTCCAAGCGATACTTTTTATTTACTACAAGGAAAATATCTTTCAGTTTCAGGTAATATTTCAAAATTAAAAAAAAACTAATAATTAAAAATGTCACAAAATTCCTTGCATAAATTCAAAGAAAAAAAATTGGTGTTCAAACAAGCTTGTAAAAATTTCGAAATTACACAACAAAGCACTTACTGTAACTCATTTCAAGCGAGTATAGCAAAATTAGAACTTTCGCGTGTTATATAATATTCGGTAATAATAATAATAATAATAATAATAATAATAATAATACAGAGTAATAATAATACGAGTATAATAAGTCTAAATGTTAATGTATTATTAATATGTACCTTTACTATAATAAAAAAAAATCAGAAAACAAGAAGACATATGCTAAAAATAATAATAATAATAATAATAATAATAATAATAATTTTATAAGTTTATAGTTTATAGTTCTAAAGTTCACTTACTGAGAAACTATATTTATAATTTTATTGAAATTCATTGATAAATATGCATATAATAGTCGCGAAATGAAGGTTATATACAGGGTGTTTCAGGAGGAAAGGTCAATACTTCGGGAGGTGATAGTATCGGTCATTGTGAGAAAAAAAGTTCATATGAATGTGTGTCTAATTCTGAATGGTTACGGAGATAGAACTGTTTGAATCTACAAATACAAAAGCATTGTTAATGGTAATCAAGAAAGAGAACCCAATTACTGTTTCTAACATTTAATGTTTAAACATTGGCATTTTGAATGATATCAGATAGAGAAATGACAAATTTGTTACAGTTTACAATACGTTTCCGAAAATCCCACCGTCAACCTCAATGCACTTTACAACTCGTGTGCGAAGATCGCGTGTTGTTCGTCTGAGTTGATCTTGACGTTCCTTTATGCGGGCAGCAGCATCCAAAATGCGCGCGAGCAATTCGTCTCGTGTATCCACCTTTCTTTTGTAAACTTGACTTTTCATCCACCCCCACAAACAATAATCTAACGGAGAGAGGTATGGAGACCTTGGTGGCCATTGAATTGGACCACCGCGGCCGATCCATCGACCAGGGAAAGTTTGATTTAGGTATTGCATCACCAGACGGGTAGAATGTGGAGGAGCTCCGTCATGCTGAAAGTACATACCAGCGCGTGTAGCCAAAGGAACATCCTCCAATAGTCCTGGCAATTCATTTTGCAGAAATTCTAGGTAACTTTGTCCTGTAAGACGATTCTCTAAAGTAGCAGGGCCAATCAGCTGATCATCGATGATACCGCACCACACATTGGCAGAGAAGCGATGTTGAAAATTTGTTTCCACAGTGGCATTTGGATTTTCGTCTGACCACCGATGAGAGTTACGAGTGTTGTTGATACCGTCACGGGTGAAAGTAGCTTCATCGGTGAACAGTATTAATCGAAGCAGTCGCTGTGCCTAATAACCACGGGAATCTCTGTCGGGTTCTTATAATTTTCGTACTCGTGAAGAAATTTCTGCAGAGCTTCTTGGTATAAGATTCTTTTCTCATCAGGTGTTTTTTCACTGTTTAATAAGTCAACAATTCGCTTTCCATTCTTTTAAGCCTGCTTTCACAGGGATCTAGATCCGTGTCTGGATTCTTTGAACTTTGCAGTGAAGCATACACCTAGTGTGGAATCACTACCACTTTCTTCATTATATTAATCTAGTCAGTAAAGAGCCCAAAACTGAAACTAAGATGGGGAGGAATGACCCTCCACTTTGTACAATAATTCGGTTTTTGTTCCCTACGATATGAAGGCCATTTATATCGAGTATAGGCTCCCGCACACCTTGATCGGTGAAATAATGCTTGACCGTATTTACAGTGAAGTGCAAAGCAATAATGATGTGACTGTAGACTCGATCACGTGTGAGTTTAGTGTTTTTCGCCGTAGAACATAAAGTATTTTGATGTATATTTATTTTCAATATAATTGTGTATATATATTTTTCCTGTACTAATACGTTGCTGATTATACTCCTTCGATTTGTATATTATTATTTTTTATTTTCAATATTATTATCTTCAATATATTTATTAATTTAATATAACTGTGTATATATATTTTTCCTTTACTAATATATTGGTGGTTATACTACATCGTTTTGTATATTTTTCATTTTATATATACAGGGCGTCCCAAAAAAATGTATACACACTTTAACAGCTGATAGCTCAATTGATGTTTCTTTCTTTCCAAGTTAAACCCATTAGAATTAATAATGGCAGTCAGACTAAGCTTTGAACAAAGGAAATTCATTCTAAAATGCTACTGGAAGTGTGAAAACGCAGTTGAAGTGCAAAGACAGTTTAGGAGGGAGTTTCAAACAGATCCACCAACGCGACTTACCATCACTCGAATTAGAGATAAGTTTGAAGCCGATGGAACTGTTCAGAATGTCCACAAGAAGCGTTCCGGAAGACCACGGACATCGACAAGCCCCACAAAGCAAGAAAGAGTACTGGAAACGTATCACCAAAGTCCAAGAAAATCTGTGCGGCAAGCGAGTCGTGAGGTAGGAATTTCAGAATCGTCTGTCCAACGCATTTTGAAGCGCTGTCAATGGAAAAGTTACATTACAAGATTAGTCCATGCTATTAATGACGATGATGATCCGGACCGAAGAGTGGAGTATTGCGAGTGGTACTTGGCACGATGTGGATGTGGATTGGACGAAGGGGTTTCGTAGAATACCCTCCGCGTTCACCAGACCTCACACCACTAGACTTTTTTTATGGGGATACTTAAAAGACAAAGTCTACGCTATAAAACCTGCAACAGTCGCTGAATTGAGAGCAGCCATTGAATGAGAATGCACACAAATACCAAACGAAATGTTTCGTGATGTTTGCGATTCCATTGCTTCGCGTTATCAGCAGTGCCTGGACCAGAACGGACGTCAGTTTGAAAACAGGCGTTGACAAAACAATTAAATAATGTCTGTAGATTCTATTACATTTTGAAAATGAAATGTATTTTAATAAACACTGCCTTTATAAGTATTTAAAGTGTGTATACATTTTTTTGGGACGCCCTGTATATAAAAATAAATAAATAAATATATATATATATATATATATATATATATATACACACACACACACACACACACACACATATATATATATATATATATATGTATATATAAGGGAGCGGCCTCCTATCCCCCAAAGGTTGTGCCACCCATCCCCCAGGCAGGCGAACCCTGCCTCAGGGAGATCGAGGGAGGAGGACGACGGGTGGGTAACTGTTAACAGGCGCCCTTCCCGAAGGTGTCTTCAACCGGGCTCCGCGGCGAGGCCACCGATGGGGAATCTCACCCTCTTTGTGTCGCGAATTCAGTTTTCGAACGAGGCAAGCGATATTCGACACATGATGGAAGACGTCATTGGTGAACACAGTATATTGATAGTTAATAAAGTAAACACGAAATCTCCGTATTATAACTCATTTAAAGTAATAATTAAAGGTGTAAATGTGCATTTCAACCCGTATAATATGAGTCAATGGCCAGACGGTATTATTGTTAAGGAGTTTATTCACTTTTCCAGGAGATTTGACAACAGGCAAAATAATAATAATAATAATAATAATAATAATAGGCGCCCTAACGGTAATGCCTGAAAGTTGTACTGTGTATAATAATAATAATCTTACTAATAATATTCTCATCAGTCATGGCAGATAACTTGTTGAAAATAGTATCAAATTAGGTATCAAATGAAAGAACATAAAATTAATAAATAATAATAATAATAATAATAATAATAATAATAATAATAATAAATAAATAATAATTAAAAATAATAATAATAATAATAATAATAATTATCTATCATTTTTCAGGAAACAACAGAAACTCAATCAGAATCTAGAAAACCATCTACAAGTTACAACTTCACAATGGCATTAAGCAAGGAGCTGAGGGAGCTCCGTGGGCGCACAGTTGATATCTCAGAACCTCCACGTACTGTCCACAGGCAGGTGTCAACTGGGCCATCTACCAGATCTCTCACTGAAACTTTCCTGGTTGGATACCCTTCAGCTTTTATCAGTGGTTCCCAGCTTCCCACCAACAGACAGGCGTTCCAGTATTTCCTTAATCTTCAGAATTTACCGGAAAATGCAGGGAGGCCCATGGTTCAAGACCTTGCATATGAAACAGTTGAATCTATTATCCCATTCTGGCAGATGGCTAGGATCAAGACAATGACCAAGTACAACGCAATGAAGCTCTTCATAAAACTACATGAGAAACATCGTGCTCTGGTGAAAAGCAAAGGAAGAACAAGTAACCCTGGAGGAAAAAGAGGAGCATTTGTGCTGGAATTAGACAGCCTGTTCGATATAGGAGCTCCAGATGCAATCCAGGAAATACAGAACAACAGACTGTTATCCAGAGAGAAGAAAGATGAGGATATCAGGTTCTACGAAGACCAAAAGACTGAGAGGAAAGGTCATATGTCTGGTCATGACAAGATTTTTGAGACAAGATCCCTGCAGCAAGCAGCGAGGAATGAAAGACTGCAGCATAGACAAGAACAAGGTAAAACTAATTACTTTGAACGTTACAAAAAGTTTTAAGTTTTACTCCATTGCGATATTTAGCATGTACTTAACAATTACTGTCTTAACATGTTGTACTATTTTACAGCTGCAGCAGAACAAGAGGCAGTTGTTCATGTGGATGACATTACCTGGGGTGACTCAACTGACAACGACGCTAACACAGAGGACATGGATTACCATCAGCCTCGTCCTGGATGTTCTCACCATCAAGACACTGTGACTAGTGTGACTTTGACGTTTCCAAGGAAGGTCATGGAATGTGATGTCATCTGCAATACAGCTGATCGTCTTGGTTTATCAGACAATCAAGTTACTGCCATGGTTTCTGCCACCTTGAAAGCTGGAGGGGCTGATCTGGATAACTTCGTCATCTCAACCTCAACAACACGTCGCAACAGAATGCTGTCCAGGTATAATATCAGCCAGAGTCACATGTCCAAGTTTTGTGAAAACCCCCCACAGTACGTTGCCTTACACTGGGATGGAAAGTTGCTCAAAGATGTCTTGGGCAGTGAACCTGGAAGTACCTCAGAGACTGTAGCTGTGCTAGTGTCTGGTCCACCTTCATACACTGAAGGAAAGTTATTGGGAGTACCTGTCATCGACAATTCTTCTGGCACAGCTCAGGCTGAGGCTTCAATGGATTTACTGGAGACATGGGAACTTACGGATAATGTTACTGCCCTTGTTTTTGACACTACATCCAGTAACAGTGGAGTTCACAGAGGAGCTGCCAAACTGCTAGAGAAAATGCTGAACAAAAAGGTGTTTTATCTGGCCTGTCGACATCACATCCTGGAAATCCTAGTAGGAGCAGTTTGGGAGAAGCTGTTTGGGAAGGTGAAGGAGCCAGATAATCCCTGGTTTGAGCATCTGAAGGATGTTTGGACGGACTTGTCCAAGGAAAACCCAAAGATGCTGGCTATCAACAGCAAATGGCTGAAGGAAAAGAAGAAGAACAGTGAAGAAATACTCCAAGACATTCTAACAGCAGAAAGGCTTCCAAGAGCCGACTACAGGGAAATGGCTGAACTGACAGTCATTGTTCTTGGAGGAACGCCTCCTCGAGGTATTCACTGGAGTCGACCAGGCGCCATTCATCAGGCCAGAAACCTGTACTCCATGAAAATGCTGATGTTTGCAGATCAACTTGAGTACGACGAAGACACTGTATCAAAGCTGGAAAGACTCAACACCTTCCTTGCGCTGTTCTACACTCCTGTATGGATGATGTCAATGTCTGCTGCAGATGCTCCCGTGAATGATCTAAGTCTAATCCAGGACATGTTGAAGTACAAGAAAACTGACCCAGAGCTTGCTGATGCAGTACTTAATAAGATGGAAAACCACAAATGGTACCTGACGCAGGAAGTCGTGCCATTTGCCCTGTTCAGCAGTAGATTGAGTGACACATTGAAGCACGACATTGCTGCCCAGTTACATGCCAATGAGAAGCCAGACAGCTTCAGAACAGGAAAGCCTCTATTCCAGAGAGTCACAGCTAAGACCACCCTGGTTGATCTCATTGGCCCAGAATCACATTTCCTGCTGGACACAATGAACATTGGATCCGAGTGGCTTCTGGAACCTGTCACGTCTTGGCCACAGAATGAGGACTACAGAAAAGCGTTGGACTATGTTAAGAATCTGAAAGCGGTGAATGACATCACTGAACGTGGTGTCAAGATGATGAGCGACTTTGCAAATGTTATAACAACAGATGCCAAGCAAAGGGACTATCTCCTTCAAGCTGTGGAGTTCAACAGACGCCGCTTTGACAGCTTCAAGAAACAAACTCTCAACAACTGACTGTGTAAATGTCATTATGAAATTAATCATCATGTAATGCTTTCACTTCTTGATCGATTAGACTTGTGACAAAATGTTAATCTCAAATTTGTGTCATGAATAAGGCGCCTTGTCTGCCTTGAGTGTGAGAAAACGAATTTTGTGATATTTCTGAAATCTTTGTATGTACCAATGTGCCACTTCTTGTTCCAAGACTATCATAATTGTATAAGTTAGAAAGAGGATTAAAAACACTTTAATTTGGTGCCTATTTTGTTGCTCTATCTTGTTTAGATAAAAAGTTATAGTGCAAAACATGATTCAAGGGACCCCGGAACTGGTGCTTTTGGCCGATTTCAAGGCAGAAAATTAAAGCTCCATGCGGCAATGCTTCCCAACAACCTAGGTCAAAATGGTTGTGATTTTCGGCCTTTTCAGGTCAAAAAGCATGGGAAAAGTACAGAAACCTATGAAAATAAGAAAAAGTTGATTTTTGAACAGGGCTAATATCCCATACAACTAAAAGAATTAAAAGATAACATTCTTTTGCCGCTAACAAAGATTTTTAATACGTCTATTTCTGAAGGGTGCGTACCAGATAATTTCAATTTAGCAAACTAACACCTATCTTTAAGAAAGGCGATAAAGGTGCGGCGGGAAATTATAGGCCAATCAGTTTAATGTCTGTTGTAGGTAAGCTAGTGGAATCAATAATTAAGGATCGTATAGTTGAACACTTAGAATTGCATAACCTAGTTAGAAATACGCAGCATGGTTTTAGGCGAAACAAATCTTGCTTAATTAATCTTTTAGAATTTTTTCAAAGCGTGGTTGACGTTTACGATAGTTATCGGGCGGTTGATGTAGTGTATTTAGATTTTCAAAAAGCGTTTGACACCGTACCGCACAAAAGACTCATTGAGAAAACTAAGGCTCATGGAATCAGGGGTGTAGTAATAAATTGGATAGAAGAGTGGTTGTGAGGTAGGAAACAGAGGGTGGTCGTTGATGGAGCGGAGTCGTCTTGGGCTAATGTAGCGAGTGGCGTTCCTCAGGGTTCTGTATTGGTCCCTCGCTTTTTCTTATATATATTAACGATTTAGATGTCGGCCTAGTCAGTACAGTTTCAAAGTTTGTGGATGACACGAAGCTGGGTGGTAGGGCGATTAATGACGAAGATAGAGGTAAAATCCAGAATGATCTGAATAAAATCGTTGATTGGTCAGTCACATGGCAAATGAGATTTAACGTCGATAAGTGCAAAATTTTTACATGTAGGTTCGAGTAACGGTAATTTTGCATATAGTATGTCAGGGAAAGAGTTGATAAGCGTAGAGCAGGAAAAAGATTTGGGAGTTATAGTCACTGGTGATTTAAAAGTAGCGAAACAAAGTACAGCAGCTTTCAATAAAGCGAACAAAGTTTTAGGTTTTATAGCTCGGAATTTTGAGTACAAATCGCACGATATTAAAGTTCCTCTTCATAAATCATAAGTTAGACCCATTTGGAGTGCGCGATCCAATTTTGGAATCCGCATATGCGCAAAGATATAGACAAAATCGAAAGAGTTCAAAGACGAGCAACTAAGATGATTCCGTCGCTTAGGTCAAAGTCGTACGAGGATAGGCTTAAAGAGTTAAAATTGACTACACTCGAGACTAGGAGGCTAAGGGGTGATCTAATCCAGGTTTTCAAAATTATGAATGGGTTCGATAACGTAGATAAAGATAGCTTTTTCGAAATATCTCAATATAATAGGACTAGAAATAACGGGTGTAAGTTGACAAGTAGAAGGTTCGAGACAGCAGTTGGCAAAAACTTTTTTACGCATAGAATAGTAAATAGCTGGAATAGTTTGCCGATAGAAGTAATTAGTAGCACGTCTATAAACATGTTTAAAAATCGATTGGACGCATATGTTGATAGATTGGTTATAGTTTAAGATAGTAAAATTAAGGGTTGGATAAGATAGATTTTGATTCTCTTTTCATTAAAGATCACAATAACCAGACTAGAGGTCATAGTATGAAATTATTTAAGCCAAGATTTAGAACAAATTTAAGAAAACATAGTTTTACAAGTGTTGTGGGATATAGGGAGGCAGCATCTTGGGTTAGGGGATACTCTCTGTCCTTACACACCCCATTTAAAGAGATTCCTCTGCCGAGCGGTGACCCCCATATTACTGTAAGGTATTGAAAAACTCACGATCTTCACTTGCCCCATATCACCTTCAAATGGGAGACCCAAAATGGGTGCACACACATTTCCACCTTACTGTGCAGTAGGGTGTGTCAATTTTGTCAACTTTTTTCAAATCAATTTTGGTAGTGAAAATATAGTGTCTTTTCATGTCAAAAATTGAATTTGGCCAACCAAAATGAAATAAAATAACCCTTACCTACATCAATTTTACCTTAAAGTTTCAGAAATTGACTCTTTTACTAAATAATAGGACATAAATTGATTAACTATTCATCTGTCTCAGAATTATCCCACTGATCGCATATGGAGTGTTTTCAAGGTCATATAGTTGTTGTACAATGTACAAGTCACAACATGAATAGAACTGTCCCTCACTCTCAGTCCTCAGTTGCATCTTAGATGTCATAGACGGTGGTTTGCTGTTATTGCTCTTGTACCTACTTCATAGTTATTCTACTAGACGAATACTACAGTTTAATTGTAAGTATGGATTATTGATTATTACAATTATTTATTATTATCATATTCTTCTGTCTAATTATGTTGTAATCTCATGAAATATTTTTTTATTGAATTTTAGAACATCGAATGACTAAACTTTGAAACATCGTAATTGATATAAAATACTTAAATGTTTTTCTTTCTTTTCAGATATTCCTAAGATGGCAAAATTGAAGACAAGAGGTCAGTCGTCATACCACTTGAGCCTGTTAGTCGGTACAGGCAAGGAGCTTCCCGTATCAGAAGTACCAACAGTGCGAGACATGCTGAGACTAGGGTTACTCCTTCGTGAACAAAATACAAAGGATTGAAGCAACTACACAGAGAAAGAGCTCATAAGGGACATGACTCCCCCTCTTCTGTATCAGTAGAAAAAAGCTAATGTTATTCAAACCACCTGTACTCAATCACTATAGAACTATTGAGCTAAAATTAACAAAGCTGTGGCACAAAGCAGTTGAGACATCACTTGGTAAAGGAAAACTAGCAAAGAAAAATAAATTTCTGCACACACTTGATACTCTTCTTGACATTTTTAACTGCCAGTGTCCCATAGAGTTGTGTTCTGAAGCCAATTGTTCTCCCTCATGCAGAAGAGAACCTCACCCTCACATTGATTGTCGCTGTCCTCGTGAGAAGAAGATCCCTGTTTTGGAGCTGGCTTTCATAAAGGCGCAGAGAACAAAGGCAGGAGGCCAAGGAAGTATGCAGATTGGTTTGGCAGATTATTCAGAAACCAAAAAACAGATTGTTATTGCTAAGAAAAAAGAGAAAATCAGAGAGAGAGGGAAGAAAGGAAGAAAAAGAAGAGTGAAGAAGCCACCCAAAGAGATGAAAAGCTCTATCAAGAGGTTTCTCACTTCTTTGAAAGCTCTTCAGATGAACAGAAAGAAGCAACATAAGATGATAGCTCCAAAATTCCATCTGAACCTTCGCCGAAGAGAATGAAATACAACACTAAAGACATCTCAAACATTGTCCTTGCCAGTATTCGCCACCATACGGGGCTACGAGAGACTGTAGAAATTGCCACTGCCGCTTGAATAGATGCAGGCCTCATCAGCCGAGAGGATACATCCTTAGTGATAGATCATAATAAGACAAAAAGAGCACAAGAAAAAATAATGAAGGAAATATCTGATCAGCATGAAAAAGATTTGAAGGAGGAAGGTCTCTCTTGCCTTTTGTTTGAGGGAAGAAGAGATGACACAAAAGTTCTCCTAGAGGTAGAGGGAATCGACAGAAAATTTCCCGGTCTCATTAAAGAAGAACACTACTCTGTGTGTTCCGAACCTGGTGGCCACTATTTGTTTCACTTTGTTCCTGAAGCAGAAGTAGAAGGCAAGAAACATGCAGAGGCAATTGCTGATCAAATAATATGTTGGCTTCAAGAAAGAAGACTTGACAGTTCACTGCAGGCCGTTGGTGGAGACTCAACTGCGGTGAACACTGGATGGCAGGGCGGTGTTATGACGCATTTAGAGAAAAACTTGGAAGAAGGCTTGTTTGGATTGTATGTGATTTGCACACAGGGGAACTACCTCTTCGTCGTCTCATCTCATCCAGGAACTTGATGGTCCTACAAAGAGCAACAACAAGTGGTCAGGCCCCCTTGGCAACATGCTAGATGAAGCAACGGAATTAGAAATAAATACAAAATTTCCAAAGGTCGAAGTAGACCCTCCCTTTCCAGTGTTGTCTGAAGAAGTTATCAAAGACCTCAGCACGGATCAATCTTACGCTTATCGTATTGTTCAAGCAATCAGATCAGGAGAGTTGCCTCAAAATCTGGCTCTCTTGGAGATTGGACCCGTAAGTCACAGTCGTTGGTTAACTACAGCGATTCGTTTCTGCAGGATTTGGGTTTCCAAACATGCACTGAAGGGCAAAATGCTACAGAATTTGATGTTGATTGTTGAATTTATTATTGGGTTTTATCTTCCTCACTGGTTCAATGTAAAACTTAATCCAATGTGGATGGAGGGGCCCAACCACATCTTGTTTCAATTACAGCTACTGAGAACCAAAGGAAAGTAGTGGTGGACATCGTGTTACCTGTGGTGAGAAGGTCCGCTTGGTATGCTATGCCAGAGGCAGTTTTGCAAGCAATACTCTGCAGCCAATGTACCAAAGAGCGAACTGGGTTGTGGAAATCATTCTAAAGCTTAGAGGAACATCACTAGATGATGACCAGCTGGGAGACTGCTCTGTTCAGACAAGGAAGGTACCTCCGATAAACGTCAATGCCACGAAATTGTCAGAATTAGTTAACTTGAGTTCGGAAGTTTTGGAGCCACCACTGACAACATGTATAACAAACAAAGATTTAACACAACTTAAAGAGGCCCAATGCAAGTGCCAAAGTGGCCTTCTCACACTTAGAGTGTGGAGAGATGTGTGAAAATGGTCACAGAAGCAGCTAGTCAAGTTTACAGTCACGAGAGGCGAGAAGGCTACATCAAAGCGCAAGTAGCAAGCCGAATGCTGATGTCAAGGAACCGCATCAAAAAGGACATGACTGCATTGGTTACTTTCAAATAAAGACTCTGAATGATATCTTATTGCCACTTTAAATGTTGATAGGATGTTTGCGCACATTTGTTATTTTGTTACGAATTTACGGAAAAATGGAATTTTTGAATTAAAATTGATGTAGGTAGGAGTTATTTTTTATTGTTTTTGAAGCAAGGATATTATTTTGTATACCAAATGATTACATTAAATTGCTACCAAATCACATGATTTTCAATTTAGTCATTTCACTCCCAAAATTGACACACCCTACTGTACAGTCTTTACAGCCACACCTACACTTTTCCTCCTAAATGTATATATTGTAATGTATATGGTTGTAAATTGTGACTTGGTCCGCAATTGATATGGACCGTGACTTATTTTTGGTTGGCAAGGTACTGGTATTGATGGATTCCGTAATGAAATTGACTGGATTCTTTGGATCTGATATATTTGCATGTCGGTTATAAATAGATATAGGGTGTAACATATTTGTGGATAGTAGTCTATTATGACTTGATCCTCTGGATCCAGAGATTCTATCTTTAGTTTTAAATTGATAATTGATTAGTTTTAGATTGATAATTGCTTGGTTTTGTAAAAATTGGTTGTGCCAATGTACAGGCAGTTTTTACATAGTGGAGCCACCTCGATGGGCCGAAGTGGCCCCTAGTGTGCCCACTGTAAAGGTTTCTTATGTTCTTTTGTTCTTTGTGGTTCGGAACCCACGTAAAATTGTAGGTCCCCTCCGCCACCACGGAGGACGTGCACAATACACAATTGCGAACACAGTTAGGTAGACCAGCCATGAGTGGATCCTAGGGTCTTTGTTGGTCTGAAACATTATAACATTATAACATTACAGTATTATTTCTAATCAATTATATATATTTCTATCCTTAGTATATGAACTGTCATTGTATTAATAATATTTGTCATATGGACTATAGTCTGCCAATAAACCTTTTCATTTTCATTTTCATATGTATATAACTATATATATATATATATATATATATTTTCCTCGTTCGTATTTCTTATGCTATTATTTTTTATTTTATTTTTGATCATATATATTTCATCATTTGATTGTATATTTATTTTCTATTTGATATATATATATATATATATATATATATATATATATATATATATATATACACAGGGTGTCCCAGAATTAACTATCTATTTCAATGAAATCGGACAAATTTTTTAAAAACACACTTTTATTTATGTTTATCATGTTTAATATGTGTTAAAAATGTATAAATTTCTAAATTTTTTTCATAATTTTATTTTCATAATTTTTTCATTATCTGGTCCAATGAAAGACCGTCTGAAGTCATAGAATGGCAAAGAGACTCTCCAAAAGTTAACGTGTGGCTTGGAATGATCAAATCAAAATTTATGGCCCATTCTTCTTTGCGAGGGCAACTGTAACAGATACCGTCTACCTTGATATGCTTCAGCAGTTTCTCGAACCACAGCTTCTTGATGATGGCATTCTTGATAATGTTGTGTTTCAACAAGATGGAGCACCATGTCATTATGCTCTAATTGTTCGAGAATACCTCAACAGACGCCTTCCGAATCGGTGGATTGGACGTGGAGGACCTCGACCTTGGCCTCCGCGTTCTCCGGATTTGACACCCCTGGATTTCTTTGCATGGGGTTTCATAAAAACAAAGGTTTATCGCCAAAAGATCAATGCTTCTTGTTGAAACACAACATTATCAAGAATGCCATCATCAAGAAGCTGTGGTTCGAGAAACTGCTGAAGCATATCAAGGTAGACGGTACCTGTTACAGTTGTTTCCGCAAAGAAGAATGGGCCATAAATTTTGGATTTGGTCATTCCAAGCCACACGTTAACTTTTGGAGAGTCTCTTTGCCATTCTATGACTTCAGACGGTCTTTCATTGGACCAGATAATGAGAAAATTATGAAAATAAAATTATGAAAAAAATTTAGAAATTTATACATTTTTAACACATATTAAACATGATAAACATAAATAAAAGTGTGTTTTTAAAAAATTTGTCCGATTTCATTGAAATAGATAGTTAATTCTGGGACACCCTGTATATATATATATATATATATATATATATATTCCTCGTTCTTATTTCTTATGCTGTTATTTTTTATTTTTGATCATATATATTCCATTGTTTGATTTTTATATATATATTTTCTACATATTTTGTGAAATTGAATCCATTAATTCGTCTAAATAAACAGAATGCCCATGTTTTAAGTTTAGAATCTATCGGAAAAAACAAACAATTTGCCCTACGTACACTTTTACTCTGGATATGACCCCCATTAAGAAGGCCATATTTTCTTCAATGTTTCTCCGCGCTCTTAGGAACGCCAGTCCGGAATACATCAATGCCGAATTGGAAAAGATCAACAGTATTGGAAGTGATCTGTGCTACCCACCTGCGTTCATGGAATCTTGTCTTAACAAGGCAAAACGAACCTTCTCTCGTGTGAATAATAACACTCGCACTTTGTCAAAGAATATTTTAGTACTTCCAGTTTTCCCAGGCTTTTTAGGCATTGCTAATGTACTTAAACTTTTGGATATTAATGTAGTATTTTCATATAACAATATTGTGAAAAATATCATAGTAAAAAATAGCCCAACCAATAATTCAGGCATTATCTATAAAATTGGTTGTAAACAATGTGATTCCTTTTACATTGGTCAGACGGGAAAGGATTTGCACACGCGTGTAAAACAGCATCAATATTCCGTTAGAACAGGACAGTCGTCCAGTGCCCTTTTTGTCCATTTGTCAGAGTTATCCCACTGTATTGATTGGAATAATGCTTCAGTTTTGTTTGACTCTAGCACATTGTTAATAGAAATATTCTTGAGTCTGCTATTATCCAACTTACAAATAACTTTGACATGAGCGAAGGTCTTTTTCAACTTGATCCTGTTGTTTTGAATTCGTTCAGAACGGATTTAGACAAGAAGGGCAAAGTGCTAAAATTAGTAGTTTTCCTTGCAAAGTTGTATGCTCCTCCCACAATTTTTATTTCTATATTTATTATATATATATATATATATTTTGTGACCTATATATAGTCTCGAACTCTTTATTTCCTTCAGTGTTCCTGAGGATGTCATTAGACGAAAGCGCTTGAGCACTATTGTGTGTTTCCTTTCCTTCGTGGTTTTATTCATCATAAATATTTTTCACGTGTTACTTTCGTGAAATAATTTCACATATATTATATATATATATATATATATATATATACACACATATATATACACACACATACACACATATATATATATATACATAGGCGAAAATAGAAAGAAAGAAAGAGAAAGGCGAAATAGAAAAAATCAAATAACTTCACGAAACGAGGCCGAAAACATGCAGGCGACAGAGAATGTAAAGGCAATAGATAGTATAAGGGCAACGAAGGACACCAACACAAATAACACAAATAGGAAAAGACAAGAGGGCAATCAAGAAAACGGAGTGAAAATGTCCCCCAATAAGGAGCAAAAAGCAAAGGCCACGAGCAAATATGGGGAAGGAGTTATATGCAGATATTATATAAAAGATAATTCCAGATTTAAAAGAGGACAATGTATATATGAACATCTCCCAATATTCAATTTCTTCTATAATAATGGTCATTGTAAATTTGGAGACAGATACAAATTCTACCACCCGTACATCTGCAGGACTTACGCAAAATATGGAACCGGCAAATTCGGGAAAAAATGCTACTATCAACATCTCCCGACGGACTCAAAGAACAAAGGACAAAGTTTAAATGACAATATGAATAACAATAACAATAGGAATACAATAAACGAACAAAAATATTTCAACATCGCGGACACGTTACGGATGCTAAATGTCATCCACATGCATTTGACACAGCTGGAAAACCCCGGGCAAGAAGCTGCCAGTACAAGTAGACAGAAACGGATTTCTCTCGGGGGATCATAGGGCAACGAATCAAGCGATATCGAAGAAAAACGAACTTGAAATGCACAAGGGGCAACGAAAATCAAAGAACCTAAAAATTGTCCTGGCTAATATTCAAGGAATAAGACCAAACAAATCACTCAGTAAGGTTTCGTACTTGAAAGGATTTATGGACGAAAGAAGGGCGGACATCGCATGCCTCACAGAAACTCATCTTAAGGATTGCCAAGGAAATTGTGAAAACTGCGAACATTGTATTGATAAGAAAGAGATAAATATAGAGGGCTTCAACTTACTAAGAGCGGATAACATGACGAGACGTAAAAGTGGTTGTGCTATATATGTACAGGAAGGTCATATGACAGACGATAATAAGTAAATCAAACAGCTATGTGGAACTCCTAGCAGTGAAAATAGAAAAAGTAAACATGATACTGATGGTCATCTATAGACCTCCAAGCACCCAAACCGAAAAATTCTCGGAGGCCATTGATGACATCAGAAAGCTAATAAAGGCCACAAACTCCATCCCCCAATATAATGAACTGCGGAGACTTTAACTTCCCATTTATAAAATACAAAAAGGTGGATAGGATATATATATATATATATATATATATATATATATATATATATATATATATATATATATATATATATATATACACAAACTCAGAATGGTCCCCTGAGAAACTTATATGTTAAACACAGACCGTGCATGGAACAAGGAACTCTTAACGAGTCTTTTGCTTATATTGAGGTTCTAAATGTAGCAGGGCTAGGCTTGCTTTAAACCCTAGATCCATGTCCCAAAGCTGGATCCTGTCTGCTTTGCAGATAGCTGGTGAGGGAAGCTATATTTATGGGACCTCTTTGCGAGAGACCCGTTGCCCACGTCGGGCTTGCATCATGAAAACGAAAAACTATGGTATTTGTCATTTACCATTACTTATTCGGACTATAGTGGATTTAATTTTCCCAGAAGAGTTCCTTGTTCCATGCACGGTCTGTGTTTAACATATAAGTTTCTCAGGGGACCATTCTGAGTTTGTGTATATTAAACGGACGTGTTATGTGCCTTGAAAAGTGGACGCTCAATGTCGCGGTTGAGGTTTAAGTTTTGTTTTTTGGGCTAAAAATACAATAGTTACCCCTTTTTCTTTGATGTATTCAATCCGACGTGAATGCAACGAGTCTTTTGCTTATATTGAGGTTCTAAATGTAGCAGGGCTAGGCTTGCTTTAAACCCTAGATCCATGTCCCAAAGCTGGATCCTGTCTGCTTTGCAGATAGCTGGTGAGGGAAGCTATATTTATTGGACCTCTTTGCGAGAGACCCGTTGCCCACGTCTGGCTTGCATCATGAAAAAGAAAAACTATGGTATTTGTCATTTACCATTACTTATTCGGACTATAGTGGATTTAATTTTCCCAGAAGAGTTCCTTGTTCCATGCACGGTCTGTGTTTAACACACATATATATATATATATACCTACCAGGAGAAGGGGGGCACAAGAGAAGACCAGGAGCAAGCAAAAATGTTGATGGCTCTCACAAATGAGTTTATGTTAACACAGGAGATAACAGAAAATACCAGAAAAAATAACTGCCTAGATCTGCCTAGATCTTGATTGCTGATATAAAAATAACCCCAACCATTATCTCAGACCACAACTTAATCGAGATATCAACAAATATGACGACAGCATTAAAAGACAATACACATATTGAAGAAAGAAGCAAATTTGGAGCTTTAACTTAAACTCCAAAACTATAAATTGGGAAACAATCAGATCGCACATGGCCCAAATAGAGTGGAGAACAATTTTCGAGAATAAAACAACTGAAGAAATGCTAACAACCTTGGAAGAAAACCGCTGAGAAATTTAGAAAAATATACTCCGAAATCACAGCCAAAAGGAAAGAGGAGCTGGCTAGAGAGGCAAAAGGGAAGACTATTCCGCAAAAGAGAGTGGAGGCGGTTAGGCAACTGCGGAGATAGTGACAGGAAAGTAATACAAGAAAAACTGGAGGGTATCGATAGGGAAATACAAGCCCTGATTAAGGACCATACATAGAGGGAAGAGAAAAAGGTTGTAGAAGCAATAAAGGAAAATCCAAAATACTTCTACAGCTATACAAAAAGGAAAACAAAAACATCCGCTGCTATTGGGCCCTTAAGGACGAGAAATAATGAACTAACCGACGATCCAAAAGAAATATCTGAAACAATTGAGAGCCCAATATAAATCAGTTTTCAGTACCCCAAAAAGTGACAAAGCGATTCCTGACATAGATGCATTTTTTGAAGAGGAATTGCAAGGAGAGTATATAACTAGGCTGACTATACGTACCGTTTTGAACGGGACAGTACCGTTTTTTTTATATTTCCTGGCCGTCCCGTCGTTTTAATAAAAATGTCAATTTTGTCCCGGTTTATGTACTTACTTTTTCATGAATACAGAATATTACATAACCCCCGTCCCTTTTTTGCCATCCCAATGTCCCGTTTTTGTCTCAAGGAAATATGGTCAGCCTATATATAACAGACTTTGATTTTACACCAGAAGATGTAGCGAGAGCTATAGGACAAATGAAACGACATTCAGCTGCAAGTCCGGACAATTGGAACGCATTATTGATTAAAAATTGTAAAAATGAAATAGCTACACCTTTATACTGGATATGGCGAAGATCCCTATCCCTAGACACTGGGGAAATACCGAGCATCTTGAAAAGAGCAAACATTGTCCCTATATATAAAGGAGGGGACAGATCTCAAGCAAAGAACTATAGACCAGTGTGATTGACGTCCCACCTCACCAAAGTACTTGAGAGAATAGTTAGAGAGAAAATTTATGATTTCCTGGAGACACGAGAAAGATTCAACGAAAATCAGCATGGATTCGATCAGGTCGATCATGCCTATCACAACTAATAGAACACTACAACAATATCCTAGATGCACTGGAAGACAATGACAACTACGATATTATATACACAGATTTTGCTATAGCTTTCGACAAATGTGATCATGGTATAATAGCACATAAAATGAAATATATGGGAATAACAGGCAAAGTTGGAAAATGGATCTACAACTTCCTCAGAGAACGTCTGCAGGTCGTCAAAATTCAAGGTATATCATCATCAGAATCGAAAGTACGCAGCTCAGTACCACAAGGGACAGTACTGGCCCCACTCCTGTTCATTATCATGCTAACAGACATAGACAGCGGAGTAAACAGCAACAGTATAGTAACATCCTTTGCAGACGATACAAAGATCAGCAGAAAAATCAGCGATGTAAATGAAGTGGAGGCCTTGCAGAGGGACAAGAACAAAATATACAAATGGTCAGAAGACAACACCATGTCATTTAACACCGAGAAATTTCAGCTCTTGAGATATGGTAGAAAACAGGAACTTAACAGAGTGCATTATGCTCCAGATAGACAGGAAATTCAGAGAAGCACGAAAGCGATCGATCTGGGGGTAATAATGACAAATGATGCGAAATTCGAAATACAAAATCAGATAGCGATAAATAAAGCGAAAAAAGTCGCGGGACAGGTACTAAGAACGTTCAAGAGAAGGGGCAGGACAGTAATGATTCCCCTGCTGAGAACACTGATCATACCAAAACTTGAATACTGCTCAGTTTTAACGTCCCCATATAAAAAGGAAGAAACTAATAAACTAAAAGAAACGCAAAGACATCTCACAGTCAAGATTGATGGCTGCAAAGATCAGCAGAAAAATCAGCGATGTAAATGAAGTGGAGGCCTTGCAGAGGGACAAGAACAAAATATACAAATGGTCAGAAGACAACAACATGTCATTTAACACCGAGAAATTTCAGCTCTTGAGATATGGTAGAAAAGAGGAACTTAACAGAGTGCATATTATGCTCCAGATAGACAGGAAATTCAGAGAAGCACGAAAGCGATCGATCTGCGGGTAATAATGACAGATGATGCGAAATTCGAAATACAAAATCAGATAGCGATAAATAAAGCGAAAAGAGTCGCGGGACAGGTACTAAGAACGTTCAAGAGAAGGGGCAGGAGAGTAATGATTCCCCTGCTGAGAACACTGATCATACCAAAACTTGAATACAGCTCAGTTTTAACGTCCCCATATAAAAAGGAAGAAACTAATAAACTAAAAGAAACGCAAAGTCATTTCACAGTCAAGATTGATGGCTGCAAAGAACTCAACTACTGGGGAGACTAGGTAAACTAAATCTGTGCTCCCTGAAAGAAGAGAGAGGTACATCATAATCTACATATGAAAAATGATCGATAAACTGGCACCAAACCTAAAACTAAACCCAATTACCATTCAAACAACACTGGAAAATAGGAAAGGCAGAATGTGTGGTGTTCCCAAATTAAAGGCTCGATAAGGGACCTCCTCAACACTGAAGGAAAATAGCTTGGTTGTCAGGGGACCAAGACTTTTCAACCAGCTTCCAAAGAACCTCAGAAACGTAACGGGGGTCAAAGTTGAAGTCTTCAAGAGAAGGCTGGATGCCTGGCTCAGGATGGTACCAGATGAGCCGGGCGTGCCTGGCTATTAGGGTGTCCCACTTATGACCTTTTTTTCAGATCCACTGAACATACCTTTTCCTCTTAGAAATGGTTCACTTTTACTAAATATATATAAAAAAGATTAAATTTAGCAATTTTGGGGTCCCCGACCCACCCCCAAAATGGGCCCCCCTGAAAATTCTAGAAATACCCATTTTTGTATTATAATCAACCTAAATGAACAAGATTTTTGTCAAATATCAATATATTTTATATCAAAAGAAAGGTAATTCGAAGCTTTATTCAGTAAGGTACAAGAAACAGTAGTAGGGTGTTACCGCCCCCGTTAGAGCATCATCCCAATGCAGCTCTGCGGCGATGGGCCTCGAAAGGATAAGACGAGTAAGAACTTTATTCATCTTATCGAATCGAAGTGGGAACAACTTGGTTAACATTAGGTTAAAATTATATAAATTAAAATACTTTAAGCTTTTGACTAGGGTTTCTCATTTCCCGGCCTTTTGCTTATCCCGGGATTCCGGGATAAAAATGATTCCCTTCCCGGGATCCCGGGAAATCCCGTGATATAATTAATTATATTTAAAATATATTATAAAATAAATTAACCTAGAAAAGAGGGGGTATAATTATTTTTAATTTTTTTTTATAGTCATTTAATAAGTTCTGCAATCTCCATGATGGGCAAAATAAAATAATATTGCTGTGAAAAATATGTATTAAAAAAAATACTTTTGAATTACATAGAAAATTTTCACAAATAAAAAAATTGCTCCGTTTCATTGAAAACTTAATGAATACAACGAAAAAAAAATTGCCTTTGAATTGCTTAGAAAATTTAAAGAAAAAATAAAAATTACCTTCAAATTGCAAAGAACTTCAATGAATTCAACCAAAAAAATTATCACTGTGAATTTTTATAGTACGATTTCAAAAAACAAAGATGGTCAATACTTCGATCACTCAATCTTGTTCTCATTTTAGTCACGAAAAGTCCTGCTGCTGAAAATGCCCTTTCCGATTCTATTGACGTGGGTGGAATCGTCTTTAATGCATTCAGGAGAAGAGAGATGTTCTGCGTTTTTTCGCCCGTAGCCTCGAAGATCTCTAGTTCCTTTTTAAGGTGCTTTGCAGCGCTTGCTTTGCTGTCTAGTGTTCTTGATTTCTCTACCTCGGCTGCTTTAATAGCTGCATCAAGCCTTTCAGCTAGAGTCATCGAAGATGACTGAGGGACAGCTGATTCTTGCACATCATTATCTTCATCTGTCTCACTAGAGGTAGAATCAGCAGGTACTCCAAAAAGGCGATCTAACATCTGCTTTGCTGATGAAATTAACATAGACTTGGTTGGTAAGGCTGGCAAACTTCTGTCACTTGCGAAAGTTGCGACCTTTTTATAATTCTTTCCACTATTGAGGTATTGTATGAGGCCAGTCAAGTTCTCATTTCTTCTCTCTGTTATGCGTCGAATGAACGACTCCTTTAGTTTTTTTGAAAAAGGTGTGTTTAGTTGATTTAGTTCGTTCAAAATGAAAGAAAAAAACACCTTCTGATGAAAGTAAAGTCGATTCTCTGTTGCCCAGCTTTTCTGCTCCAACTTTTAATGGCTCCAGCGATGCCACAATGTCACGAATTACAGCAACTTCTTGTTTGTCAAGGTCAAAATTGTCCATATCTTTATTGCAGTCGATGAGAGCTTTCGATACGGATGACCTTATTTTGATAAATCGCTCCAGCATGGCTAAAAGACTATTCCATCTGGTTTTGGAATCCAGCAATAGATGCAAACTTTTTCCTTGTTCCTGTTGAACATATCCTTGTAAGATGTTATTCTTTAAAGATGATTTGCGAATTTTTTTTGCTATTTTTCTGACTTTATTGATGATTTGAGACACGTTGATTTCTTTACCTACAGTGTCGTGCGATCCAAATGAAATATCTATCTCGAACGGATCCTCATCAAAGCGCTCACACAAAACACTTTCAAAATCAATACTATGATTGAAATCTTCTCCATCTTCATCTATGTTGTCATTATGTTCGTCATCTTCAGTTTGAATTTCTTCAGAAAGAGTGATTGCAATATCCCGGGATTTCCCGGGACAGGGAGAATTTCCCGGGAAATTTAAATTAGCTAAAAATCTACCGGGATCCCGGGATCCCGATAAAGAAACCCTACTTTTGACAATGTTAACGAAGTCCCATCGTTTTTTTTATTTATTTCTCAAAAATAACAAAAAAGATCTTTACCAATAACATAAGAAAATAACGGTTAAAACAAAAGAAAGTAATCTTAGGAACCTTTTGCACTTAAAGCAATGAACAAACTTTTATTCGCTTGAAACAAAGCTTAAAATAAAAAGCAAAAACAAATAATCTTAGTTACATTTTAACCTCAGAGCAGTGACCAAATTTTTCTCCGTCATGTTTGGGATTGCATATCTATTTTCAACAACCTGCAAAAGTTGTTGAAACTCACTTTCATCCTTACAATGCCCATGAAAATCTTGCATGAGCTTGACGCCACGCTCTGCCGTGTCATTTACTACTTTGGCAGACGAAATAAGGCCCCTCATTTCTTTTAAAATCGTCATCTTCCCATAATGATATGGGGTTTTTAATCCATTCCCTAGATGAGTTCAGAAGTCTGAAGAGGTACTAAGATCTTGGACCTATGAGGCGATGAAGTCTGACACCCTGCTTCAGAATAGGGAAGACAGGCTGACCTGGTGTGAACTCTTGAGAAGGATCATATTTTGTTAATTCTTTGGCCATCTTAACCTTTTCTACATTATTAATAGAGCCAAACAAAGCCATAGGGACGAGCTCTTCAGGCAAGTACCAAAAATGACCTCGAAAAATGGCTAGGGCAGATTCGGCAACCTCACTCTCTATTTTTTTGTATTTTATCAATTCATTGTAGAATCTAAGATCATTTACAGGAGCATCGGACAGTTTAGTACAGGACAACCAATATTTTCCATAAAAAAGAGATGTAAACTGAAAAAATCTTTCAAGTTTTTGAATAGTGACATCATCGTAGCCAGCTTGGTGAGAGAAGGCATATATTTTATTGGTGTAAAGGATTGAAGCCATCCATCTTGCATGATGGAAGGCTCCTGGCAATTAATGCCAAATATGGCGACTACGCGCATGCGCAAAAGCAACGAAACATTACTAGCATGTGGTCGATTGATATGACAGCTAGCCTCTGAATAAGCAATACCTCATAATTAAACATTTTATTATATAAATACCTGAAAAAAATCACAAAATGGTTAATTCCACAATAAAATCTTGCTATTGCGCCTTTCTTAGCTAAAATAAAAAAGTCCCTTTCTTAGTTGAAAATTTGAGCCCCACTAACCTGATCAAATGCCTTTTACTGTACCTTAACCCATAACATATTGAAATTGAATCTTTTTTTGGTATATTTAGTATAAGTGGACCATTTCTAATAGGAGAAAAGCTCTGTTCAATAAATCTGAATAAAAAGCCATAAGTGGGACACAATAGGTTGATTACAATACAAAAAAATGGGTATTTCTAGCATTTTCAGGGGGGCCCATTTTCGGGGGTGGGTCGGGGGCCCCAAAATTGTTAAATTGAATCTTTTTTGATATAGTTAGTAAACGTGAACAATTTCCAACAGGAAAAAAGGTATGCTCAATGGATCTGAAAGAAAGGTCATAAGTGGGACAGGGACACTAGGGTGACAATAAAAATCGAAAGTTGGAGTTTTTTATTGGCCATTTGTTCAATGCTGCTACTACATGAGAAAACAATGTACTGTAAATATTAGGTCATTCAGATAATATTTAAGGGTGTCTCAAGTGAGGTAAATAATTCTCCTTATAACAAAAATTAATTATTCATTACCTAGTAAAAATAAATTAATATTTTTTTTAATTAATGTAAATAAACGTTAGTTTTAGTTCATAAGGTTTAAGTGCAGGCGTACTCCAATCGTAATAAGTAAATAATATATTTACTAAATATATTCCAGGGTGTCTTTCATTCAATTGTAGACCACCCATTAATTCTTGCTTTTCCTCAAGCCATACCCCTTTTTCAATGTACCAGGCTGAGACTTCCTATGATCCTCAACAACCTGCAAGAGATATTGGCGCTGTTCTTCATTCTTCGTAATCTTTGTATTGAAGGCCTGGATCAAGGCAATTCCCCTCTCTGCCATGTCATTGACGACTTTTAGTCCTTCAACTATAGTCAAACCAGTCTTGAAATCTTCGTCGTCCGGCCAGGTCTCTGGTTCCTTGGACAAGAAACCATCATTAATTTTTAGAAGTTCAAAGAGAAGCTTTGATCCTTTCGAGGCAAAGTCCGAGAGCTGCTTTGTTGAAATGGAAGAAATAGCAGGTATTGGGGCTCGCTTTGGAGGATCTTCAGCAACTTCTTTTTCGAGGATTGATCGAGCGATATTCTTTTTCGCCGTTGCATTGATACCTTTATCAAAGAGTGCGAGACCAATCAAGTACTCGCTGAGGTACCATAAGTGACGACCGAGGACACTAAGGCAGGATGCTGAGATCTTTTCATCGTGGTACTTTGCTAGGTCTTGAAGAAGCTTCAAATCGTTCGCGGGAGCAGATGAAGGACTGCTGGCCGTGAACCACGCGCTGACATATAACTCCAGGGCAAAAAATACAAATCGTTTTAAGCCAGACATTTCACGAGTTGTAAGTCTGAACTGATGGGAAAGCAGCAGGATTTTTAATGAATAAATTACTTTTGCCATCCAACGTGCTCGGTGAAGTGCTCCAGGTCGCTGAAACCTAAAGTTAGGTAAATTACCTCCAAGGATTGTAATCGACAACTCCAAGAATTCACGGTAATCATCCCTCGGCTGATGTTTTGTCAGATATAGATTCCAGCAAGCGATCAGTTCTTCTCGATTCTCATTCAGACTCGATGGAAGGTCTGACAGGGTCTTGTACTTATCTTGGCAAATTGTATATATATTATCATAGGAAATCAAATTCAGTTCCAAATTTATATAATTTAAACATGTATCAAAATAAAAAATATTACCTTAGATATCTTAAAAGAATCGGGAGAGAACTTCTAAGCGTTGTTTTCAGTCAGGCAGTCGTATGCAAAATGAACTTGAAGCACCAAAAGCTGATCATCCAAAGATTGATACACATCATATTATTTAACGATTTATTTATGAAAATTTTAATTTAATGAAATAAATTAATCGATTTGCATAATCTATAGTATGAAATAAAGGAAACAATTCTATTAAATTATATAATACACTTGCATTCTCGAAACATTTTTGTTTTTGAAACGTTGTCGAAACTCGTTCATTCTTGAAATTTCTTCCGCGCGACAGTTTCATTCATGTGACTCGAGGCACCCCTAAATGCTTTCCGAATTCCATGAGATTTCGTCTACGGTGTTTCCTCATAGGGTGGCAGCATTGGACAAATGGCCGGCAAATGTTTTTGAATTTCAAATTTTATCCCTATAAGAAGTTGTCACCCTATGGGACACCCTACTGGCTATGTACGGTGGAAGCGCAGGAAAGCAACTCGCTCTTCCACCAAGCCAGACATAGAGGCGGGGCCACCAGTTTGACCTCCGTGTGAAAAGAGATCAAAGCACGAAACAACATAAGGTAAGGTAAGGTTCATATATATATATATATATATATATATATATATATATATATATACACACACACACACACACACACACACACACATACATACATTGTTTTTTAATTAATTAATAGCATGGCACCCCCGTCAAGCACTTGCAGTCGCTGTGAAGGGAAATTTTCCGCTTACGCGTTTACTTTGGCTAATAATAATGAACAGTTAGTTTGCAGGTGGTGCTCAAGCATGAAAGTGTTGAGGAACGAGTTAGAACGGCAGAGGGAGGCAAGAGTGAGGCTTGAAGAAAGGGTGATGCTCCTGACGGCAAAATTAGAATCCCTTGAGACTTCAGTTACGACCCCTCCTGCCTCAGTTTCTACTAATAATATAAATAGTACTAATAGCCGTCTCTCTTACCCTAGTTCCCAACCCTTCGTTCAAGTGCGTAATGGAGCCCTATTAAGAAAACTTAAGCCTTGACTACCAGTAATAACAAACAATAAGTTTTCTGTTTTAGGTTTCAAAGATGCTGATGAACCGGAAATACGACTCGTTGGCGATTCCATTGTTCGAGGGCAGTTCGAGGAATTCTGTGGGAGAAACCCTCGTCGTAGGCGCCTTTACTGCTACCCTGGTGCAAGCGTGGAGGATATAACTAATACTATAGTGTTGACCATTTGATAGACGGAACCTCTGAGGACACAACGTATGTTATTCATGTCGGTACTAATAACGTTTTAAATTCTAGATCGGAAGAATTGCTGGCTAGGTACAGAGACTTACTAGAGCAACTAAAGGAAAAACTAATAAGATTGTTTTAACAGGTATACTTCCCCAAATTATCCAACGTAGCGATTTCTACAGCAAGGCGACCTATATCAACAATAACCTAAAGTCTCTTTGGCAAAAGGAAGGAGTGCATTTTGCAAATTTTTGGAACAGTTTCTACGGCAGGAGGGACTTATTCCTCGGAGATGGACTTCATCTTAATGACGTTTGAGCTGCATCAAATTTCCTCAAATTAACCTTGCACTCGCGAACGTATCGCAATTACAAACAATTTGAAGGTTCTACCCTTAAATGCTCGTAGCTTACGAAATAAAATAAACGAATTTTTTTTCTTTAATTTCTTGTAAAGACTATGATTTAATTGCGATAAATGAATCGTGGCTTAGCACTGAAACACGTGGTTTTGTAGGTGAGTATCAAACTAGAGGTTATAGACTTTTTGTTAAAAACAGAATAGATAGGCGAGGAGGCGGTGTTATGTTCTATATCAAAGATAATATTGCGAACGTTACATCATAGAAGTAAAGCACAGAATTCCAGAACTGATAGATTCGAATATAGCAGAACTTAAATTGAACGATTTCAAACTTGCTGTTGCGGTTATATATAGGCCCCCTAATCAAACAGCTGATACGGACGAAGCGTTATATCGTGAACTAAAGAGAATAATAGGTAGTGAGCAAGCCTTAGTTATGGGTGACTTTAATTGCGTCAACGTGAATTACGATATAATGCAGGGAGACGCGGAAGGTAATCGTTTAGTTAATTTTCTTGAGGATAGCTTTCTTATTCAAAAGGTTGGGGAACCTACGAGGTTGGACAGTATTTTAGATTTAGTAATAACTACGGATGATGGGCTAATCACTGATCTTCAAGTAATAGAACCGATAAGCGATAGCGATCACAATATGGTAGAGTTTGTCCTCTCAGTAAGTCACTCGAAACCAACTAACTCGACTAAAATTCTTAACTTCCAGCACGCAGACTTTTGTAAATTTCGAAATGAATTGTCACACGTCAATTGGAAAACGAAATGGGGATCTCCAACGCAAAACTAATGTGGGAATCGTTTGAAACAGTATTTAGGACTATAAATGAGGAATGTGTACCGTACAAGATTAAGCGTGCGAAAGTAAACAAGAGGCCCTTGTGGTTTACTACTTCCAGAGTAGGGCTTATAGGCTTATAGGCTACATAAGTGCGAAAAAGACAATTTGTGGTTACGAAACAACTACATATCTCTAAGGCGTGAAGTGAAAAGTGTAATAAAAAAGTCCAAATGCGAATTTGAAATCTCCATAGCTCGTGACGGCAAAGAAAGCCCCAAGCGCGTCTTTCAATACGTCAACAACAGAAATCCAGTAAAAAGTGTCTTGGGGCCAAAATTTTAACGGAGAGCTAGTTTCTGAAAACAAGGAAATTGCTACCGTGCTAAACGAATTTTTTTGTAAATTTTTACTATAAAAGATGTAACGAATATCCCTACGGTCATAGACATGATACCTTTTGATAATGGTAATACTTTGGATAATATTTTGGTTAGTAAAAGGAAGGTAATGCGCTATATTAATAAAATGAAAATGCGTAAATCACCAGGGCCGGATTCCATATATACCATACAACTAAAAGAATTAAAATAAAGCATTGTTGTGCCGTTAACAAACGGTATTGGAAGTGATCTGTGTTATCCATCTGCGTTTATGGAATCGTGTCTCAACAAGGCAAAACGAACTTTCTATCGTGTGAATAATAACACTCGTACTTTGTCAAAGAATATTTTAGTACTTCCAATTTTCCCGGGCTTTTTAGGCATTGCTAATGTACTTAAACTTTTGGATATTAATGTAGTATTTTCATATAACAATATTGTGAAAAATATCATAGTAAAAAATAGCCCTACCAATAATTCAGGCATTATCTATAAAATTGGTTGTAAACAATGTGATTCCTTTTACATAGGTCAGACGGGAAAGGATTTGCACACACACGTATAAAACTGCATCAATATTCCGTTAGAAGAGGACAGTCGTCCAGGGCCCTTTTTTTTCAATTTGTCAGAGTTATCCCACTGTATTGATTGGAATAATGCTTCAGTTTTGTTTCACTCTAGCAACATTGTCAATAGAAATATTCTTGAGTCTGCCATTATCCAACTTACGAATAACTTCAACATAAGCAAAGGCCTTTTTTAACTCGATCCTGTTGTTTTGAATTCTTCAGAACGGATTTAGATAAGAAGGGTAGAACGCTAAACCTTTGGTAAACTTGTATGCTACTCTATTAACTTTTATTTTTCAATTTATTTTTATATATATCGAACTTAGACAAGAAGGGCAGAATGCTAAAACCTCGGCAGATTTCCAGTATAAATTTGTATGCTCTTCTTATAAGTTTTATTTTTATTTTTATTTTTCAATTTATTTTTATTTTTTTTAATTAACTGTAACAACTGGTTGGAAACAATTCATTTGATCTTGCGTTGGATTCGAGCAAAGTGCTAAAAGTTCGGTAGTTTTTTCTTACAAATTTGGATGCTCCTCCCACAATCCTTTAATGTTTAATTTTAATTTTAATTTTTTATTTTTTATTTATTTTTTTTTCTGTAACCTATATATAGGCTGTAACTCTTTATGTACTTCAGTGTTCCTGAGGATGTCATTAGACGAAAGCGCTTGAGCACCATTCTGTGTCTCATTTCCTTCATGGTTTTATTCATCATATATATATATATATATATATAATAAATAGGTAAAATTAATAGGTATCTTAGAAAACTTAAATCTAATAATATAATCTCAGACCCATTTTTTTCCAAATTATTTGTTTCTGGATCCAGCCCAGTAATTATGTATGGACTCCCTAAAATACACAAACCTAATTGTCCACTTAGGCCAATTTTATCGGCACTAGGAACTTTTAGTTATAACCTTTCAAAATTCTTGGTCCCCATACTGTCACCTTTAACTTATAAATTGTATACAGCACGGGATTCTTTTTCTTTCGTTAGAGAAATTATCTCATTAAATAATAATTCGTACACAATGGCTAGCTTCGATGTAAAATCTTTATTTACTAATGTACAGTGCTTACAAGAAGTCTCACGCCTCTGTCTCGTCCCAAGCTAGTCTGTTAGGTATAAAATGGGCGGTCCTTATGGCAGCGGAGGTGTGTTCGGATTGGTGCACATAATTGCTCTAACCCCATCAATGACGTCCACATTATCTTTATGTTGATCACTCTATCTATTTATATATAGAGACATACTGTATATAGATATATATAGAGTATGCAGGGAATAACGTGTCTCAGTCCCAGCTATGGTAGTTGTCTTACAATTAACAGTCCCAAGTGCAAGTTACGTTGACACCTCCACATAAACTACCCTGGACTAAAATAACATACGTGAAGCCCTTACCCAGAAACCATTTAAAAGGTGTGATTTAAAAGCTCTCTCTCTCTCTCTCTCTCTCTCTCTCTCTGATCACACCGCATCCCATCAGAGGTTTTCAGCAGGGACATCGGCAATGTATCCATATAACGTTAATAATAACCGAAACTCGGGGAAAATATACTCTCTGCCTTCCACTCTATCCCAAATCCTTTTCTCTTAGTAACCTCTTAATACAAACTAATCTATCATATTTGGCGACTTTTTAACTCTGGTAGGATTCAATTCCATTCCTATAGTGTAAGAGATACTTAAATTTGTGTGTGTATTATGCCATATGATGTGCGTAATAAATAATCATTTTTAAATAGTTGGAGCGTTCAAGGTCATCTGTAATAATCTATAGACTACCCCTGAAGCCCACTCTCAACACTTAGATTCCCCTAAGACACAGGCGTCTTCAAGTAACATGAATGCGTAGAGATCTAAGGTGTTAGATTCCATATTATATAATTTATGTGCTAGGTCTAAGAACGCTGGCATTGAAGGATGGAAGGAAGGGACAGTAAAAGCGATAATAGGTTTAATGAAGGAAGTGGAATGAGGATGGAGGTAAGCGTTGCTATGTCGAAGGAAACGAGGTTGGGTGGGGAATTACGAAGGGAGGAGGAAAGGGAGCCAGAGATTACTAATCTAATTCTGCCACCACGTTCTCCTGATATGAATCCGATTGAAAACCTTTGGGCAATAATGATTAACAATGGGAGCAACATAATGAAAGAACATTTGAAGCACTTTTAGCTCACACGAGGAATAGTTGGGAGAGCTTACGCCGAACACCAAACATTCCCTACAATCTGGCCTCTTCTATGCCGCAACGATTGCAAGAAATTATTGATGCCGGAGGAAGCTATACGAAATACTGATGTTAAAGCCATGACGTAAATGTGTATCGAATATATATTTATGTTAATATAGAATTTTATTATATTTTTATGTTTGACATCTATAAAAGTATATATTGTGACCATGAAAGAACTTTACTTATCCTTAGTTAGAATCTTTTCTTGCAATGTCTACGCTCTTGGAGATGATAATATATGCATTGTTGAAACAAACTATGAGAAGGTAATAGTTTCAGGAAAAAAATAAAAACTGGCAACATCGAGGCCATCATATGTTTATGGGAATTGTCATATGATATGCTACCAATAAACTCTTATATACTACTATATACAGTATACTATATTACGTAATAATTACGATGAACAAATCAAATGCAAATTTCTCTGATTCACGGCCCACCAGTCTTGCTTTAGACTAGTGACTTTCATAAGATGGAAAAGGTTTAGCATAGTTTGCTTAATAGGTTACCACTTAAAACAATGGATAAACTATTTATTAGTGAGACGACCGTGACTTCCTCGAAATGCGAGCGCGTGAGAGGTTCACTGAGGAATTTGGTCATTAGATTCTTCACGTAGGATATGTATCACAAACAACAATATTGACAACAATTCCCAACAATTACTTAATATCAATCATTGCATTTGAGCAAATAATTTAGACCTGCGTCAAAATAACTTAGGTATCATGCCATGATTTGGGATATTTGCCGAATTAGTCGTTCTCTATAGTCTACACTCTACAGTATATATTGAGACGGTATAATGTAATGCCCAGCTAATATTATGATGACTAGGATTGCTCCATAACCATCCCAACATCCCGAAACTTGGTCATTCTGCTTCTTATTCATTTGTATTTTAAACACTAAAATGTAGCAGAAGTGACGTAATAATGGACGCCATTGATTGGGTTAGAGCAGTTATGTGCACCAATCCGAACACACCTCCGCTGCCATAAGGACTGCCCATTTTATACCTAACAGACGAGCTTGGGACGAGACAGAGGCGTGAGACTTCTTGTAAGCACTGTACCCCTTGCAGAAACTATTGATATATGTATTAACAATCTTTTTAATGATACTGATACGGTGCAGGGTTTTAATAAAGGTCAATTGAAAGAATTACTGAAATTTTCCGTGGAAGACCTTATATTTATATTCAGTGGTGAATATTTTAAACAGACTAAAGGTGTTCAAATGGGTCTTCCCCTTGGTCCCACCTTAGCTAACGCGTTTCTTTGCTCTCATGAAGTCAAATGGCTGAACGAGTGTCTTCCAACTTCAAACCGGTTTTTTATAGAAGATATATTGATGACACTTTTCTCCTGTTCAAATCACCAGACCATATCCCTTTCTTTCATAACTATGTTAATTCTAAGCACCCTAATATTGAATTTACTTCAGAAACTGAATCTAATAGCTCTTTGTCCTTTTTGGACATTAAGATAATAAAAACTAATTCCTCTTTCGAAACTTCCGTTTACCGAAAGCCGACATTCACCAGTCTTACTATGAACTTTCCTTCTTTTATCCCTTTAGGTTTCAAACGAAATTTAATTTCGACTCTGACTAATAGAGCTTTCAATATCTGTTCAGATTACTTTAAACTACACGATGAACTAGATTTCATCCGAAAACTCCATACCACGAATAATTTCCCCTCTAGATTGCTGGAGACTACAATAGGCAGAACCCTAAATAGACTAATAAACCCCACAACTAGAGACGTAATTACAGTTCCCAAAGATATCGTGTATTTCACTTTGCCTTGTATGAGGACATCAAGTTTTAACACTAGAAACAAACTTTTAAAGTTGCTCAAGGAATTTTACCCACAACTATGTATAAAAATTATATTCACCCCGTCTAAATCGATTTTTCACTTATTTAAATACAAGGATGTTATTCCTACACTTCTTAAGTCATCCATAGTTTACCAATACAAATGTGACCACTGTATGGGGTCATATATAGGTAAAACAAAAAGACACCTAAAATCTCGTAATTACGAACATCTCAGTAAATAGGTCCATACAAATTTACTTCTTGACAAACCACCTAATTCTCTCATACGTAACCATTCACATAACAATACTACCCAATTTCACAGTCTATTTTCGCCGTATTTGCTGCCGGAAGCTCTGATCTTAAGCTTAAAATTATGGAATCTTTGTTCACTTTTAAATTAAAACCAGACATTAATTCTGGTGAATCATCGGTAGATCTGCTATGTTTTAGTTAAGGTGCTTCTTTATTTTATTTATTTACATTTTAGTTTTAATGCTTTTATATGTTCCTAGCTACTTTTTATAATTGTAACTTTATTTTAATTTCATCTATTTACCTTTTAGTTTTAATGCTTTTACATTTTCTTAGCTACTTTTTATAATTTTAACTCGTACGAATTGTTATTAAGCAACTTACACTTGCAATTTGTATTTTGTATGTGAATTGCTTTTATTGTTTTAGCCCTGAAGATGGAATTAGTGCATTCCGAAATGCCGAGATATATATATATATATATATATATATATACACACACAGGTGTGTGTGTGTGTGTGTGTGTGTTATGCATAATCAGTGAAACTGCGTATTTTATGAAATACATAATTTTGCTCTGCTAATTTCATGAAATAGGCAGAGAGGAAACTGAGTTCAACTGTCAGCTGCAAACTATTTTTAAAGCAAAATATACTTAAAGCAAAATACAGTATACAGTCAAGTACCTAGCCTATTTTGATGCGTTTTTGCACGTATGTCTTTTGTGGCACGAGCTTTTCGACAGGAGTATTTTTTGGTCAGACAGCTGATTCAGCAGTTAGGTTAGGTAAGGCTAGGTTAAGTGTGGTTAGGTTAGGTATGGTTAGGTTAGGTTATGAAATACTTAAGGAGCGGTGCGCATATAGATACTTTTTCCTATTAAAGATTCATCAGGGATAAAAAATATTTATCGTTTAGATGTCCTAGCCTTGAGAAGTCTCAGAATCGAGTTCTTGCCATTTAAGTAAATTTAAGCTAAAATATCATCGCAAAATATCAAGCATTTCATAACCTAACCTAACCACACCACACCTAACGTAACCTAACTGCCGAACCAGCTGTCTAACCAAAAGATGCTCCTGCCTAAATGATGGAAACGTTTGTAACAACTCGTGCCACCCAAAAATAGGTTAGGTACTTGCCTGTATACTCTATTTTGCTTTAAGTATATTTTGCTTTGAATATAGTTTGCAACTGACAGTTGAACTCTGTTTTTCTGCCTATTTCATGAAATTGGCAGAGCGAAATTGCGCATTTCATGAAATACACAATTTCACTGATTACGCGTAACGTGTGTGTGTGTGTGTGTGTGTAAACAGGAGATGTACATGTATTAAAATGTACAGCGAGTGAGGGAGTAAGTAACGTGGCTGCGCGCAAAATTCGAATCGTCAGTTGGCATTGGTTCGAATTTCACCGAGGTAAGATACATTTATTTCTAATATATTTAATTTTAAAACTGAGGTTGCTGTTAGTATGTTGTTCCTGATTAACATAAAATTGATATACATGTAATTATACTAGGTTTCTGAAAATAAACTGAAATGGTATTTGACTGACATTTCCTCCAATAAATGGCGTCACCGACTTCGACTAAATTATTTTCAAGGAATTATTTCCTCGAAACGTATTTCATAAAGCATGAAAATTTTATGAAAATACTGTCATCAGTTGAAGGCACTTGTTCGATGGAAGAATTTCCCATATTATGCTGAAAATTTATCGCCAAAAGTTTTACTTGTATTCTTGTCCTGTTCTTTTAAAGGTTTATTATTAAGCACACAAAAACAGATTTGCCTTTTTGTAGGACGCATTTTTCGTAAATTATGCCTAGAGAATTGTTATAAATACGAGTAATTAATTTTATGGTAAAATGAAATCTAATCCGAACATATTTGGTGGGCCCCATGTATCACGTATACATGTATACAGTATATGTATATATATAAAATATATAAAATATCGGATCACAACATTTCTGAAATAACAACCAATATAAAAGCAACAGGAAAGGAAAGAACACGAACGACAGAAAGAAGCAAATTCGAAATTTTTATTTTCACTCCAAAGCTATAAACTGGGAAGATGTTGCATCCAGCATGCAAGTAATATATTAGAAATCCATCTTCAAGGCCAAGACAACGGAAGAGGTACTAATAACCTTTGAGGAGAAGACGCTCGAAATTGTGGAAAGACATGTCCCAAAAATACAACAAAGAGGAAAGAGAAGCAGGTTCGAGAGACAAAAGAGGTCATTGTTCCGAAAGAGAAAAAGAGTGACTGCAAAATTAAGTAACTGTAAAGATAATAACATCAGAAAAATATTAAATGATAAACTGCAGAATATCGATTGCGTCATACAGAAACTAATTGAGAAGCATACAGAAAAAGAAGGCGACGCTGTAGAAGCGATAAAGGTTAACTCAAAGTACTTCTATAATTTTCAAAAAAGGAAGTCAAAAAACCACACGACTATCGGACCTTTGCAAAACGAAGACAGTGCTTTATCTGATGGTCTAACAGAAGTATCCGAAATATTAAGAGCTCAGTACGAATCATCTTTTAGTATCCCGAAAACTGACAAACTGATATGCGATAGAAACGCGTTCTTTGAACTACAAGAGGAAAATATAATGGACTTCGACTTTGCGACAGATGATATTACGCAAGCTATAAGGAAACTAAAAGCACACTCAGCGGCAGGACCGGACAAATGGAATTCCACACTGATCAAAAACTGCAAGAATGCAATCGCTGAACCCCTATATTGGATATGGAGACGATCACTAGACACGGGAAAAATACCGGGCATCCTGAAGAGCGCGAACATAGTCCCAATATATAAAGGAGGAGATCGATACGAGACCAAAAACTATAGGCCAGTGTCGCTTACATCTCATCTCACTGAAATATTTGAAAGAATAGTTAGGGAGAAAATCTATGGCTTTTTGGAAACTCAGAAAAAATTCAATGATAACAAACATGGGTTTAGGTCAGGCAGATCATGCCTATCACAACTAATGGAACACTACAACAACATTATTGATGCACTTGAAAGTAATGAAAACTATGATGCAATATACACAGACTTTGCCAAAGCGTTCGACAAGTGTGACCATGGAATCATAATACATAAACTGAAATATATGGGAATAACAGGAAAAGTAGGGAAATGGATATATAATTTCCTTAGTGAACGGCGGCAAGTCGTTACAGTACAAGGAGTGTCTTCATCAGAATCAGACGCCCTCAGCTCAGTACCACAAGGAACAGTATTAGCTCCACTACTCTTCATAATCATACTGACTGACATAGATGAGGACGTTACTGGAGACAGCACAGTAACATCCTTTGCCGATGACACAAAGATCAGTAGAAAAATAAGAAGCTCAGAAGATGTAGGATCTCGACAGACCGACATGAACAGAATCTACAAGTGGACGGAAGACAACACTGAGAAATTTCAGCTGTTATGGTATGGAAAAAGAGAGGACCAAAAATCCATGGAATATTATACCCCAAATGGACAGGAAATTCAGAGAAATTCTAAAGCAAAAGATTTAGGGGTTATAATGACTGATGATGCGAAATTTGAGACACAAAATAAGATAGCAGTAAACAGAGCAAAGTGAGTAACTGGGCAGATACTGAGGACCTTTAAACGAAGGGATAGGAATATAATGATTCCTCTTCTGAAAACACTGATCATACCCAAATTGGAATACTGCTCGGTCCTAACATCCCCATATAAAAAAGAAGACATTAGACAACTAGAATGGATTCATAGAAGCTTCACAGCCAAGATCAGTGGGTGCAAAGAGTTAAATTACTGGGAAAGGTTACGCGAATTAAACCTATATTCACTGGAAAGGAGAAGAGAGGGATACACCATTATTTACACTTGGAAAATAATGGACAAACCAGTCCCTAATCTTACTCTGAACCCTGTAACTCCCCAAACAACGGTGGAAAGTAGAAAAGGAAGACTGTATCGTGTTCCCAAATTAAAGGCTAGACAGGGAACATCCTTAACCCTGAAAGAAAATAGTTTTGTTGTGAGAGGACCAAAACTGTTTAATCAGCTGCCCAAAGACCAAAGGAACACGAGTGATGTTGCAGTGGACATCTTCAATAGAAGATTAGACGCCTGGCTTAGAACAATATCCGATGAGTCGGGCGTACCTGGCTATGTGAGGTGGAAAGTACAAGAAACCAACTCACTACTTCACTAGGCCAACTCGAGAGGAGGGGGGCGACAAGTTTGACTTTCGTGAAATGAGGAATCATCGCACGGAACATCTGAAAGGTTGAAAGATATATACTCGTTTGTGTGTGTATATATATATATTGTCAGTGTGCGTAGCTCAGTGAAAAACCGCTTCATCAGCGAAGTGAAGACACTGAGGTCGGGAGTTCAAATTGTGATGATTCTGGTAATAATAATAATAATAATAATAATAGAGGAGTTAGAGCAATGGATCGTAATAGTTGGCCTGATTGCTGTGCCATTTTCTGGCCCTCCTCTTTGATTAATTATTGTATATAAAAAATATCCTCTAACCCAGGAAGACGCCATTGAAGACGAAACTAATTAAGTTAAGAAAGATGAATATTCACATTATTGCATTGTAGAACAAACCCGATTTAGCTGGCCTGATTGCTGCGCCATTTTCTTGCCCTCCTCATTGATTAATTATTATAAATAAAAAATGTTCTAACCTTGCAAGACTTCATTCAAGGCGAAATTAATGTTAGCACGTATTAGTTTTCAAACCATTCTAGAATAAAATTGATTTACAGAAGATTTATTGACAGTCCTATTAAAGACTCTTATCACACACAAAAATTAAAAGCATTCCCCTTTACTTATCCTTCACATAAATAATGATAGAAGGGAATAAGTAATATATATATATATATATATATATATATATATATATATACACACACGCACACTTCCTCCCTTTTATTATGTATTAATAAGAGTGGGGGAGAATGACAGTCGGAAGGTGACGGAGGGGAATGCTATTTACGTTTTGTGGAAAGTGGCGTCTTTCGGAGGAAAATAGCATTCATTTCTCAATCATAAAAAAAACAGAGCGGAGTATAACGATAACTGCTTTGTGATATTTGAAATTTTCAGTATACTGTATTTTTCATAGATATTTATTTTATTGAAAAAAATAAACTGTCTCAAAACAGCTTAATACAAAGACGTCAGAGTTCTGTCAATCTTTTAGTTTAAAATCCTGGTTCAGTTTTGTCATAGAGCTTCTAACGTTTGATCTAAATTGATGTGGTAATTTTTACTTCAGTCGATCCCCGTCCAATGAATGTCAGATTATTGTGTAATTTCATTTTATCAATTTTATGATTAACTCTTGCCAGCATGTGAATCCTTTGATTTGTCTTTTGCTGTGCTAAATACTAATCATTATTTTCATGTCAGAACTGTTCAATGTGCATTTGTGCATACCTTTGGTATAATTAAATATGGAGTGCAGTTCATAGTCTGCCAGCAAAAGTATGGTCAATTTTATCATTATCATACTGTATATATAATATACTACGGCCACTTAATATATTTTTCCCCACCCTTTTTTCTTAGCTAAATAATAGGCCATGGTGCTGAAATGTCTTTTGGGCCGTAAGTTTGAACTTTCTGCGATTCACATAACTGGATTTTTCCAGTTTGAACCTCTCCTTGTATAAAACCACTTTTAAACGCCCTTGTATAAAACCGATCGTTAACGCAGTTTCGAAAATGGCGTCTGACCGTGATGTGCATCGTAAACAGAGAGCTGTTATCGAGTTCTTAACCGCAGAGAAGGAAACAGTTGGAAATATTCACAAACATCTACAAAACGTTTAAGGAGATGCTGCTGTTGATCGAAGCACAGTTGGACGCTGGTCTAAACGTGTGAGATCATCAGAGAGAGAGAGGGAGAGCCAGCCTCGATGATGAGCCACGCAGTGGTCGCCCGGCATCGGCTGTGACATCTCAGATTGCAATGTGCTAACAGCATCATTTGATGAAGTCGGCGCGTCACATACAAGGAGCTATCACTGGAGCTAGGAATTAGTGAAGGAAGTGTGAATACGATAATTCAGCAACTGGGATACTAAAAAATGTGTTCACGGTTTGTTCCTTGCCAACTGACTGAAGATTACAAATCCCAAAGAAAAGAAATTGCTTCTGAATCGTTGGTTCGATACGAGACAGAAGGGGATGACTTCCTTTCAACAATTGTGACTGGGGATGAGACTTGGGTACACCACTTTGAACCTGAAACAAAACGACAATCCATGGAGTGGCATCACGCAGACTCCCCATGCAAGAAAAAGTTCAAAATGGCTCCCTCTACAGGAAAGGTTATGGCTACCATCTTCTGGGACATGAAAGGGGTGATTCTGGTGGACATTATGAAGAAAGGACAAACACTCAACTCCGAAGCATATATTGCTACTATACAGAGACTCCAGAGACGTATAAAGCGAGTTCGACCGGAGAGAAAACTGGAAGAAGTCCTTCTTTTGCACGATAACGCAACACCACACAGCAGTTTTCAAACAAGATAGGCCATCACAAAAATGCGCTTGACTGTGTTACCCCACCCTCCATACAGCCTGGGTTTGGCACCTTCAGACTTCTATTTGTTTGGGCCAATGAAGGATGCTATTCGTGGAAGAAAGTTTCAGAGTGACGATGAGGTTGTTGAAGAGGTTAAGAGGTGGCTCCAGCGGAACCCAGCGGACTTTTACCAGCAAGGAATAAAGGCCCTTGTTTCGAGGTGAAGGAAAGCCGTAGAAAAGGATGGAGACAAATGTGGAAAAATAAAAACTTGTAAAAACATATGTAACTGTTTGTGTACAAAATTTCTGGAACTTACAAGGAAACTTGGAAAGAAAAAAAAAAGGTGGAGCAAAATATATTGTGACGCTAGTATATATATATATATATATATATATATATAATATTATATATATATTATATACAGGGTGGGCGGAAAGTAGCTCCCTATTTGGATTGGTAAAAAAATACTTATATTATCCATTTATTTCAGAAGAAATAATACGAAAAGGTAGGCATACATGGTAGGTTTTCTCTAAAATTCAATGTGGGCTCCAACTCTTTCCACCAGCTTCTGGAGCCGCCCAGGAATGGCGTCCCTGACTTTAGCAGGAACTCCGGCGGGATGGAGGACATGACTTCCCGAATTCGGTCCTCCAGTTCTTCCAATGTCCTCGGTTTGGTGCGGTAGACTTCTTCCTTTACCCACCCCAAAGAAAGAAGCCGCACGGTGTCAAGTCGGGGCTCCTGGCTGGCCATTGATGTGGACCACGACGACCCATCCAACGCCCAGGGAAGTGGGCATCCAGCCACTCACGGACACAAGAGCGAAGTGCGGAGGGGCGCCATCTTGCATAAATATCAGATCGTCGATGTTCTCCCATGTGCTGACAACCGGCCAGACCTCGTTTCGCAACATAGCAAGGTACCGCTCAGCATTCATGGTGTTGCGCAGAAGGAACGGGCCCACAACCTGATCTGAGTTCATACCACACCACACCGTTACACTGGACCGATTCTGCCGTTTTTTCAGCGGTAACCATGGGATCCTCTCCTGCCCAGTAGTGGCAATTGTGGCGGTTGACAAAGCCTCCGACGTGGAACACCGCCTCGTCGCTCCAGAGGATGTTTGCGCGGAAGAGATGGGGCCAGTCTTCATGCCAAGCCAGCATGATTTCCCCGAACTCCATGCGAATGTCGCAGTCCTCGTCCGAGAGAGATTGGCAGTAATGCGGCTTCCACGCACGCCAGTTCAGCTCCTTCTTCAGCACAGTTCGCACTGAGTAGCAGGAGAGTCCACTTTCCCGAGCTGCCTGGCGAGTTGACTTTCGTGGACTCCGTGCGAAATTTCCTGAGCTGCCTGCACCGTCTCCTGGGCCCTGGATGTCGAAGGGCGACCACATCTTCGAACATCTGCCACAGACCCCGTGGTCATGAGCTTCGAGTGGCAGTTCTTGATTGTTTTCGGGTCCACTTGGGCACGTGGTCCGTGAATGGCCCGCCACCATCTTTGAACTCGAACGACAGATTGCCAAACTTCGTACGGTGCCGCCAACTGGGCACGCTCCTGCAGTGTTAAACGCTCAGCCATGTTACCCTTCAATCTGAAATGAAAAAAAAAAATGAAACGTTACAATTGTACCACTTTAGAGAACACAAAGAGAACACTTTAGAGAAAAAAAAGATTACCGTTACAATTGTACCACTTTAGAGAACACACCATAACATATAACAAAAATCTCAATTTATACATAATTTATATGTAATTTAAATTAGGGAGCTACTTTCCGCCCACCCTGTATATATATATATATATATATAGTGAGTAATAGTATGATTGTATGATTGTATGAATACCTTGAAAATTTTTGCTTCGAGAACTTCAAATTTTTAATTAAAAAATTAGACGAAGTGAATTCTTTTGCCTTCAAAACGAATATTGAAATCATCGTCATTTTCTAATACAGATGATTTTTCACTCTCTCAACTATTTTTATTTAAAAAGAAAAATGGAAACGACGAAAGGGGCTTCAAAGAGGTTCAAAAAGGAATACAGAAAAAAAGGTTGGAATGGAAGAGAAGGGATTGTCGCGGGATGAATACAGCGTTCTCGTCGAAGAAGAATAATAAAAACGAGAAGAAGAAAGAACAAAGAGAAGAAAGGAAGAAGAGGAAGTTACAGACAGTACGATAGTTACAGGCTAAAAAAGAACACCAAATCCACTGTAGAAGAAGAAGAATGAAGAAGCTGGAAGAGAGAGAGTGAGCAAAGGAAAAGGAGAACTAAAAAAACAAAGAAAAGGAAGGAGGAAGAAAAGACGACCCCATTTCGTGTCTTCACCTCGAGTTTCAATTAGAAATTTTAGACCTCTATTGTAGTCGGTCTCATGGTTAATAAACTTGGGTTCCTCTTTCGCAAGCCTCTTTCGAGGCTTCCTTTGTCCCATGTTTCTCTTCCCTCATTCAGGTTTCTTCCGAGGCTTTTTTTTCCCTATTCTTTTTCACATTGTAAGCGCGTAAAATGCGTGAATTTAAATGATATAATGAATTACTTTTTTCTTTATCAATATATTTTTTTAGTCTCTCTCTCTCTCTCTCTCTCTCATACCCCTTTAGCCAAGTTTCCTTTGCAATTTGGTTCCGTTTAAAGAGACCATCGGTTTGCTCTCACTCGTGACTGAAACTTGGACGCTGTAAAAATCGAATCGTCATAGCCGGTTCGTGGAACTCTTGCAATGACTGCCGAAGAATCGTGATAGGAAGAGAACGAGACTGATATTTAAAGAAAAAGGAGAACAGTTCCCATTAAGAAAAATGAAGAAAGGAAATATACCTCATAAGAATTTAGTACAGGAAATTATATATATATATATATTGTTGTGACGGCAAATTTGTATGTAGAAATTTCTTACTAAAATAGGAACAAAAATTTTAGTTTTAAGATTTTGTTGTTTAAATATCTAAAACAAAGTAGTTTAGATTATTGTTATTGAAGAATATCAATAGGTTTCTTGCTACAGGGTTAAAAAAGAAAATGTTTCAAATTGTTTAAAATTCGTTCGATTTTTATTTTTGTCTTCTCACGGTAATTGTGTCACCCAGGTCAGCCTTGAGGTAGAAATTTATGGTAGGGTCGAGGATCGTCCCTCGGTTCGGAGAGAAAAGAAAACAAACTGACCTGGTTCCTGTAAGATGGTTTGTCTTCTCTTCGTTTCGTGGTTAAACTTTTGGAAACTTGACTTCGAACCTACTTGTTAAATTGGACCATAAAGTTGGTAATAAATTTGAGAAACCAAGTGGCTTCGAAAAAAGGACTTTATTTTAAGTGGATTTTTAAGGAAAAGGAGGAGCTTTCCTTTGAAGGGAATGTCAATGTCCAATCAAAGGATTAATTAATTTATTGGGGTTGTTTAACCTCCTTCGCAACATCTAAGGTCATATGACAGAGGGGACTTACAGTTTTACGTGGGATCCGAACTACGGGTCGCTACATAATCTGGGCGCTCGAGGACGGTCTCCCATCTAACTACAACCCAGACCCAATGTCGCTTAACTTCGCTGATCTCCGGTAAGCGGTGTTACGACATCGGCCACGACGTAGCCCCCAATCAAAGGACAATGATTCTTGTAACACCCAGTGAGGAAAAAAAGGAAACGCTGACGTACGCGCCCAATCCGTATTTTTATTTATGGTATTGAACGCCCGTTCTCTTTTACTTTAATTTTATCTCTTAATTTCGTTCAGGATTATTCGGCCTACCCAAGACGGATGGCCCTTTAAATTGATAGGCTAGGTTCCTTCGGCTTTCCACAAGCCTACTTGGAACGTTAATTTTCCCCAGCTAACAAGAGGGGTCTATCACAAGGTATTTAAACAACACACGCCCTCTTATAAATTTTTATTAATGTTACTTGACACAGTA